>JAXGGA010006374.1:0-70434 GCA_038373865.1 Uloborus plumipes
CGTGTTTCATAATAAAAACAAAAAAAATGTTTCATTCTCAATTTCAAGTGTTTTTTGAAGGAAAAAATCAATCAAATGGTACAATCAATGGGTAAGAATGATTTTATTAACTGTTTCGACACGGACTTTAAAACTCATGTTTAAAAGTAGTATCGATGGTGTTCAAAGAATAAATTTATCTTTTACTTTTTAGAGCAATTTTCAGCTGCGTTTTTGAAGTCGGTTTTACTTTTTTTTATAAAATTTTATTTTTATAACGGGAGTAGGTGAGATGAAAAAAGACAGAAGGAGAGATGGTAGTTTGGCACAAACTTGGCGAGCCAACTAGATATTATAACTTTGCAAGAAGGACTGTAGGTTTTGGATTTAAGGATCAAGGCATTTTTTTTTTTCAAGAAAAAAATTGAGGTTTTTATGACGGGGATTTTTTTTTCAGAGCAGATTTGTTTTGGGTAGATTATATTTACAGCGCATACAGTTATGCTATTTTTATTTCATATCAGTCTTAAATGATGGGAATTAGTAATCAGGGAATTTTATATATCGATGGAGTTTTGCGATTTAGGTTCATCTACATAGGTGCCTTTCCAGAAAAACGTAATTTTACACAAAAAAAAAAAAAGTTTTGTAATGTAAAATCTGCTTTGTGTTGAGTCTTATAGAAAAAAAGAAATAAATGCAGACCGCAGATGCTTTATAACAGCGACAACAAAATTAGTTCTGTAAATAAGTATAAAAACAAAGAGCTCGACTTATTTCCGTCGTCATGGTAATCTGAAAAATCAAAGGATCATATAAAACGGTCACGCAAAGATAAAAACGGATACGTGATTCTCAACAAAAACTTTGTTGGTCACCTTTAAAACAATTGCAATTTCAGATAGTGGTACATATTTCATATTTTGTGCTTAAATTATTAAACTTATTTTTTCTTTGACCAATATATTTGTGATTGGAATTCTTTTTATATCCTTTCAATCGCAAATTGGATCCTTTGTGGAGTGTTTGCGCAAGATGTAAAAGAAATATCTCTTTCAAAGGATCACACTTCAGTGGATAGAAATACATAAAAATCAATTTTTTCGATAAAAACTTTCTAAGGAACAACTGTTCAATCCTTCGAATCTCAGGTGCGATATATGCGTCCATTGACATCAAAATAACGTTTGAAAAATTACGGGAAGCAGATGGTCACTTTTGGGGCGCATCTTGTTTGTTTGTTTCTTATATTCGTAATAAATCAGTAGTTTCTTTGAAACGTGAAACTGATAGATCTGACGAAGACTGGGTGTAAATTGAATTGTAGAATCTGAATTCCTGCAAAAACAGAAAAAAAAACTCCCTCCGCCCAAATCATTTGCTACATTTGCACACTTTTATAAAAAATATATGATGATGGGAAGTTGGATTAGAACTCTGCTGAAAACAATGTCCATTAAAATAATGTATTTCTGTCCGAGTTCGAACCAGCGCTGTTCCTATTGCAAGCGCGACGCTCTAACCACCAGCACCATTGCGGCATAATTTTCGAATGCTATTCATTGAAAAAATGTGTGTGAAATAAAAAACGGGGGAAAACTTTTTCTTTTTGACCTAAAAAAAAAATTTTAGACAGTAGGTCTATTTTTCGTCAGTAGCCGGCCCCATAAGCTTTAAAATGAGTGGTAAATCATAGAATTAATAAAGGAATAAGGAAGATCTAACATGGTAACAGAAAACAGGATAGAAAATAATATATAAGATGTGAAAACAAGTTAAAAATTGGCGGGGTGTTTTTTGCTATTTTCTAGCTCAAAGTTGCTCCACTTTTATTAAAATATTTTTTTTTCTACATCACATTTCTAACTGATTCAAAGCGATCCAAAGTGGCAAGATAACTTTGTACTATTTGCACCCTTCAAAAAATCTCTCGAAACGGGATTATCGTTTGCTTTTCAGGCCTAAAAAATTTGCGGTCATATCTCTCTGTTGTTATTAAATTTCGAGATTGCGTACGAAACAAAACTTGAATGCGTCAAAAAGAATTTCGCGTGACGAACATTTTAAGAGATCCGGGATAAAGAGCGACAATTTAGTTCGAATTACTTGGAATGGAACGGGCGCTGTGTTCAAAAGAGAAAATGATCACGTGACAAAATGTACTCTTTGGAACATTAGGGTAGGAAACTTTTCAGCGCGTCCGATTTTTTTTTTTCACCTCGTTATGTCATTGTAGTTAAACATTGTTTTGATAGAGCGAAGCAATTGCGAATCGTTTGGTTTTCTTTCTCACTTTGATTTGCGCTTTTGAACAAAATGATTGAGTTTATGGTCGAAAAAGAGTTTGGAGATAAATGTAAAAGTGTTGTATTTTTTATTTAACGCTCTTTACAGCTAATAGTCTTTTTTTTTGTGTGTGCGAATTTTTTTCTGCCCTGTTGTTAACCCATCGATTCGCCAATGACCATGCTGATGGTTCAAAAGCGTAAATCACTAAAATAAAACTCATTTTCAAAATCAGTCACATTTTTTCGATACATTTTTTTTTTCTTTTACACTTTGTTCTATGGCTCCCACATGTCGGTGCGACCAGTGCCATGTCACCAGGGCTCGTAGGCTGGAGGGGTTGCGCTTCCTCAGGGAAGGAAAAGGAGAAGAACTAAAATAAACTGTCGTGGCCATCGCGAAACTTTTTTCTATATCTTTTGAATAACTAGCTGCGTGACTCAGCGTTGCACGGGCTATTTTAGAAATGAAACCGCTCTAAAGTAACGCATTGGCTCTCGGTAGAGCAACAAACTTGCCGCCACGCCGACTCACTGCAGCCAGCGCCCTCTACACACAGTTGCCAAAACAATACTTTTAATGAACGCCATCTTTTGAGAAGAGTGGAAACTAATCCGCTCGTGCTTTTCTACCATTATTATTTTTAAACTATAATAATAACTCCTTACATGTAGCGTTATTTTATATAGCCTTGAGCCTTCCTGATGAAATGGACTATTCAATACAAAAAGAATTTTTGAATTCGAACCAGTAGTTCCCGAGATTAGCGCGTTCAAACAAATTAACTCTTCAGCCTTATATTATTAATATAGATTGGATCTAACGTATACCGTTATGCAATCACTACTGCAAATTCTGACATTCCCGAAACCGGGAAAGCTGTCTATGATTTTAAATAGACGATCCTAATTCGTTGGCGTCAAACTTTTAGCGCCAATGTTTGCACAATGAATGTGTTTCCTTTACATACATAAATAAAACAGCAGGCAAAAATTCATTTGCATAGAGTTACCATGAAACATCAGAGTTACCAGATAAAATATCAATACAGCCTCTGCATTGCACGCTTATTCATCGGAGTGCATTTTGCAGTATCACACGCAAGCAAAATGTAAAGTTTATAACAAAGATGTGCATGACGTCTGTCAGGACCGCCATGTCAGTTATGTCGGGCCATCCACCGTCACGTGCGGGACAGTCAGACCCTACAATTTCACGGACATTTTGTTTTAGATCCTAATATTTTACAACCAAAGACAGAAGTGTTGTGTGTCCTTGAAAACCGCGCCTAGCACTCGCGAACAGTTCCACTTAAAAAGGGTAGATGGGTTGTGGGTGATAACTTTCCAAAGTTTTTAATTTAAAACTTGCATTTGCTATATCCTTTTGACATATTCAACTAAACTATGTGTTTGAAATTAGCATCGTTCACGTTGTTTGATACGGCTCAAAATGCTTTTCATTATTCTTCCCCTTATTGTTATCTTACCTAACATCTCTATTTTGGTAATATCAGAGAGGACCTGACGGAAGGTTTTACCTAAGAAAATCAGCTGGTAAAATATTGCTGAAATTGTATTACTTTTTGTCTTAAAATAACATGAAAAAAAAAAACGAAGCATTAATTTTGATCAAAATTTCCGACACGTATTTTGACTTCCCGTTCTACAAACAACCCGTTCTCTGAAAAACGATGACAAGAAAAAAAATAAATAAAAGATTCATTCTTCCTTCAAGACTCACTAGCACTTTTCTCATTTCATATTTTCCTCTTGTTCTATTATCCTACTCCGAGATAAAGCTTTATTTCATGTGGCAGCTAATTTTAAGCTGTTGTATAATCAAATTTTCAGCACTTTTGATGCTCATGTTTAAAAGAACATGAAAGAAAAAACAGAATGGCTAAATTCATTTAATGCTCTATCTTTTTGCAGTTTCTGATTAGTTCTCTTCCAAACAGACTGAACTCTAAAATCGAACGGAAATTGCGGTTAGCAGTTAATAGAACCCGAACAATTCTAAAAAAACAGCACCCCTTAAAATCCCTTCTCTTTCCTTTATTAATTACATCTCCTGCTCCTAATCTTTACTGCAATATTTTATTCTAACAGTAGAAGGATAAAGCAATAAAGTGCAATTTATGTGTTAACACTATTTTGAGCTTCGGCTTTTGTTTTGCCTTAACATTTCCCTAGAATAAAATGCAACAAATTCTTATCGCTTCTTTTCCGGAATATTTATCTAAAACAGACATCAAAAACCAATAAATAACTCTGATGTTCTCGGAAGGAAAGTTATTTTTTCATTAGATGAAAATTTCGCCCTATGTTTCAAAAGTATTTGTTAAGGAATTGTTAGGAAAGAAAAAATTTCATAGAATGTTTTTAGCTGCAAGGATGAATTACGTGCTTGAACAAGATGGAATCAATGAGATGTTTCCCAGAAGGATAACTTTTAGAAAAATAAGTCAAAGCATTATTATTGCACCTTTTCTGAAGAAACAGTATTGCGTACTTTAATATTAAAATTCATTAACTGGAGAAAAAAGTAGAACAAAATTTTAATTCTGCTTTGCAGAAGTGCGAATAAACATTTTCTGGCTGTATTTTCATTTATTTTTTTGGAAGATAATTGTGTTAAACGTGTTCTTGATTTTTGTGCAACAATTTTAAGTTTTAGTTTTGTGAGTGGCATCGGTGTATTTCCACAAAAGATAAAAACATTCTAAACCATTTGGGAGAGAAGTCACGGGGATCACTAACGCAGACAAAAGTTTTCTCTTGGGCTGTGCAGTGTTAATCAAATACAGTGAAACTCCGGTAACTCGACACGCAGATAACTCGCCTACCTCGGTAAGTCGACATTTATTTTGCTGATGGTTGGTCCAGAGCAAATTTCAATGGGCTTGAGCCTTTCTAATTTGACACACAATTGCAGAAACCTCAATAAGTCGACCTCCACTTGTTGATTCTTAAGTTCACTTTTTGCTATCCACATTCTTTCAGATTGACCATGTCTGAGAATTTTATGGTACCGTTTCTTGTGGTCAACCAATAAATTATTTTTCTGGAAAGAGCTTTTTTAGAGAATTTCCCCCAGTATTCAGGGTAGTCAGCTGCTACACTTTGTGTTGTAGATGCAAGGCTAAGCTTAAGAAGAGGTCGGAGAAATGTACACGACGGATTCCTCCTGTCTTTTGTTTTTAATCGACTTGACTATCAAAGAGCACTTATCTCTTATCAAAAATTATGTATTTACTCCATCTTCAGCGATCGCCTTGACCACCGAAGAATAAAACTAACATAAAAATATAAAAAAAATGTAATTTGCTTAGTTTCAAGGACGCAGGTAAACGTTTTCGACGTCATCACCTCTTTTTTGAGGTTTATATACAGTTTCATCCACCTGTCTCTGTGAAGAAAGTTTATTTCCTTAAAGAAAAAAAAAATGTTATTCCTTTTACAATTTTTAGGAAAAACATTTGCGTATCATTCAACCGCGATGAGATGGCCGGTGTCAATCAAATGAGAAAACGAGTCCATTCCTTAAAATAGGTAGAATTTCTACCCATTCAAATTCCCCTATCTATTGTGAATCCCATTTGTCAATTTTCATCTGCGTGTCACCCCTTCCTAAAAATGGACAATCCTGAAAAAAGGAGTCATAGGCCATCTCTGCGAAGTTGAATTATACTTTTAATTGTTTTGTTTTATAAATGTCCGTTCCTTTTTATGATGAAAAAAAAACCCATTTTCAATTTTTTTAGACTTTTGAAGAAAACCCTTTTTATTCTCCTTGAAAACAATCTTTTTAAATGTCCGTTTCTTTCAATAAAAAATGCTTTTCTTTTTAAAATTCGAACGAAAAACCTTTTTATACTCTTTAAAAATATTCTTTCAAAAATATCAATTTTTCTTAAAACAAATGTTTGACAAAAAATACCCGAAACATCCTTGAAAAAATCTTTTAAAAATTACTTGTTGCTTTTCAAGAAAAATGCTTTAAAGTGGCGAACCTTCGCATACGCCCGGGAAGATAACCCTTTCAAAAATGTTCCGCACTCCCTCCTAACAAGCAAAACTTGTTATGAAGCATATTTATGCATTAGCACAGAAACCTGTGCCTCTTAAATCATGTATTAGTCACATCCTTCGCAGTTTTCTCTCAGAATACAAGGCGCAGTCTCATTACAATGCCGAATCCCGTCGCTTCCAGCAACACATGTCCGAGGGAGAGGGGAAAACAAAACAGTGTCGTTAGGCGCGGAAGATTCATTAAAATGCTTCACACATTCTGATTACATCTCCAACAAGCAATTTTCGAGAAAAGTTCGGCTGCGAGATGCTTACGAGGGGGAGTGCTTTGTTTCCCTGGTGGAGTTCCGTTGAGAAGTGCTTCAGGTTTGTTGCTGATCGTGGACAAGGGTATGCTATCAGAAGCGAATTTTCAGGTTTGGGATTTTGTGTAACGATGCTTTAGTTCTCTATTCTCGTATTGCAGTTTTATTGACGAGGAATTGTGTGTGTTTAGGAATTAATTGAAATTTTCAAACAATTGTTTTCAAATATTTCCTTCCTGTAGTACTGACATGAGTTGCTATTGTAAAAGCTACGTAAATAGCACAATTAGACATAAAGGACACCGAGAATGATTAGTAGAAAAACAAGGTAACTCTAACACACAGTTTGAGCCAGCCATCTTCACAACAGTTGGGCGGTGGTCTTTAATCAATGAGTTGTTTTTGACCAAATTATAGTCTCCGAGTCAAAAAATGATCTGAGTTTTAGTCCATCACGATCTTCAAGTTTTCAAGTAGTTATCAAAGCGACCATGTCACAAAATATAAGACACTTTTGAAGAATATAATACAAAAAAAAGGAGCAACAAATTATTAATTTTGGCCTATGCAGTGTAAAAAACTACATTTTGTATTACTGGTGGGGATCGATTGTTTCAGTGCTTCGCCAAGCGTTCTTTTTTTTTTTTTTCTCTAAATTCGTCTTAGCCTTTTAATTATTTTTCTTTTTTACTTCAGCACTTTGAAACAATGGAGGGAATTATGAATAACCCTGTATTTAGAAACTTGATTAATTTCGTGTAATTCCGCATATAATACCATATTAGTTGATATTAATCTAATTAATTTTTATTCATATGTCAGAAAAGGGAGAATAATGGGGAAAAAAATTGTTGCAAGCACGGATTACTCCAAAGCGAAAATAACTGCCCATCTACTTATATTAAAAACTGAGTATCTTTCTAACTATCTTTCTTTCTAACTATCTTTCTTTCTAACTATCTTTCTTTCTAACTATCTTTCTTTCTAACTATCTTTCTATGTCACGCTTCTTTCTCCTGAACGCCAATGAACTGAAAGTCGAACCAGGTACCGATAGATAGGTAATTTTTCAAGCTTCATTAGTTTCAATCTATATAATTATACGATTTTAATTAGCGAAGATATCAATTAATAAGTAGTCAAGTTTAAAGCGATTAAGCCTAATAAATGATTAAATATGAAATCCATTCTTGCATTGCAAAACGTGGTTGCCATGCCATGAAACAATAATAAAAATGAAAATGAGAATTTTGAATGAAGGCTTAACTAAATCAAACACGAAACTCATAAGCGGGCGACTTACATAGTATTTTTATCGCTAGCTACTTGTAATATTTTGAAACATTCATTTGTTGAAGAGCCATCTACTTATATTAAAAACTGAGTATCAATGTCTGCTTTTTCTCCTTTGAGCGAGCTGAACCAAGGGCGGATCCAGCTTCTGGTTAAGGAGGGGGTCATTTTCGGAAAGGGGGGTCAAAGTGCAATTTTTGTGCAAAAATGGGGTGGTTTGGCAGTTTTTTCGTAAAATAAGTCCCAAAAATGCAATTTTTTGCTATATTTGGTCGGTTAAGGGGGGGGGGGGTCATGATCCCCATGACCCCACTCTAGATCCGCGCCTGAGCTGAACTTACTGAAACTTTCCTCACCATCTTGAAGGCGCGAAGCATCTCAATAATTCGAATGATTTTTTTTATACAGGAAAAAGTAAAGGCGTGAAGCGCCTGTTAGCGAGCCGCCTTGGCGGGGAGTAGTTTCTTGACATTTTCCTCACTACTTTCAGGGCACGAAGTGCCCGTGCAACGCCGGGCCACGTTCGTGGTACGTCTTGAAATCGAATGAACATTAAATTATATCAAATAAAACTTCAGAATGAGGTAAAAGTTAGAGAGGGGGGACGTTATGCATCAACATGCCGCAGGAAGCTAATCTAGCTGCCCTGGCAGCTAGTTACAAAATAAATATCGTGTTCTCTTTAAGTCTTCTTATTACGGGGCAATGAGTTCAGAAGCAACATTTCTCAAGCCATCACTTAAACGACTCAAAATTCGTAATCGTTTAAAGAGCCCGGGGCAGAAATCCTCTTAAATCGGTTTTCAAACTAAGCCCCTGATTTGAGCTGAAATTTCCTTAAAAACTACCGAACAAGGGCTGGTTTATCCCACCACAGGAAGAAAATGGATGAGGATATCTATTTCATTCGGGAAGAAGTCATTAAATAAGGAAGAGATAAATTTTTTACTGCTTAATCTATATCTTGGATTAACATAGTTCTGTCTCAACATAAATATAGGGAGAAATACGTAAAAATTGTTTTATATGCCTGCGTTGCATATTTTTGAATGTTTAATATTCAACTACGGTGTGTATTTTAATAAAAAATATTTTCTTCGAGAGAGGAGGGGGATTTTCGTTTGTGTAAGTGTAGCACATATTTGAATCCATTTTTTTTCTTCGGGGAAAGCGCGGATTTTCATTTTGTTCTTATTGCTCTAAGTATTTCAAGTAGATTCTTTATTGCTTGGGTTGAAATATCTTCACTTGATCCTGATTCAGCGATCAAGATTGCTTAATGTGGTCACTGAGCCAAATTCCTGACGTCTGTCCAAATTTACTCTCCTGGCGATTGACAGACAATGAACCACGTGATCCTTTGTTGCTCGACCAATAGAATCCATTCTTTCAAACTAATTATCATCAGCCTTTTATTTTATTCGTTTGCCTTGCTAGTAATATATTAAAACTAAATCTCAACTTTGAGATATTCTTTATTCAAAGCTGTTTTTATTGGGAGTTTGTTTCGGATTGGATCAGGGCCGGATTAAAGTCTATTTACGCCCTAGGTCAAACTTAGAAACTACGCCCCACCTCACAAATCCGAACCCTATCAAAATCGAATCCCGTCCCCCCCCCCCCCCTCATTTGATGAACTGATTTATGATTTTGTTTTTTTCTTTATTTCCTCCCTTTTTTTTTCGTATTCCTCTGTCGATGCTCGAAAAAGAAAGGTCCAAAGGTGGTTCCTCGGGAATTTGTTGAAATTGAAGCTTTCAAAATGCAATTTTATGCCATTTATCGGAAAGTAATGGGACAACTCGCAGCTGGGCAATTTCAAAGATTATTGATTTTTTTAATTAATTAATTTTTATTTTTATTTTTTTATTATTTAAAAAGCAAAATTGTAAGTGTTTTGTTACATTCAAAGCAAAATATACCTTGTAGAAACTATCTTTTCTCCTGGATTATTGTAATTTTTAAGCTGAATTTAATGGTATAACTAGCTGCCAGGGCAGCTAGATTAGCTTCCTGCGGCATGTTGATGCATAACGTCCCCCCTCTCTAACTTTTACCTCATTCTGAAGTTTTATTTGATATAATTTAATGTTCATTCGATTTCAAGACGTACCACGAACGTGGCCCGGCGTTGCACGGGCACTTCGTGCCCTGAAAGTAGTGAGGAAAATGTCAAGAAACTACTCCCCGCCAAGGCGGCTCGCTAACAGGCGCTTCACGCCTTTACTTTTTCCTGTATAAAAAAAATCATTCGAATTATTGAGATGCTTCGCGCCTTCAAGATGGTGAGGAAAGTTTCAGTAAGTTCAGCTCAGGCGCGGATCTAGAGTGGGGTCATGGGGATCATGACCCCCCCCCCCCTTAACCGACCAAATATAGCAAAAAATTGCATTTTTGGGACTTATTTTACGAAAAAACTGCCAAACCACCCCATTTTTGCACAAAAATTGCACTTTGACCCCCCCTTTCCGAAAATGACCCCCTCCTTAACCAGAAGCTGGATCCGCCCTTGGTTCAGCTCGCTCAAAGGAGAAAAAGCAGACATTGATACTCAGTTTTTAATATAAGTAGATGGCTCTTCAACAAATGAATGTTTCAAAATATTACAAGTAGCTAGCGATAAAAATACTATGTAAGTCGCCCGCTTATGAGTTTCGTGTTTGATTTAGTTAAGCCTTCATTCAAAATTCTCATTTTCATTTTTATTATTGTTTCATGGCATGGCAACCACGTTTTGCAATGCAAGAATGGATTTCATATTTAATCATTTATTAGGCTTAATCGCTTTAAACTTGACTACTTATTAATTGATATCTTCGCTAATTAAAATCGTATAATTATATAGATTGAAACTAATGAAGCTTGAAAAATTACCTATCTATCGGTACCTGGTTCGACTTTCAGTTCATTGGCGTTCAGGAGAAAGAAGCGTGACATAGAAAGATAGTTAGAAAGAAAGATAGTTAGAAAGAAAGATAGTTAGAAAGAAAGATAGTTAGAAAGAAAGATAGTTAGAAAGATACTCAGTTTTTAATATAAGTAGATAGTCCAGTTGAAAAGCCCGATATCACAACGTATATTTTTCTTTGAATGTTACAAAATACATACTGTTTTGCCCTAAAAATGTCGGTCGCTTACCCCTGCCCCCCCCCCCCCCGGGTAAGTTTTCGAAATTGAAGTCCTACATAAGCAAGTGTGAGTCAGCTTTGATGATGTTTGATAAAGGAATGAGTTTGAAGACTCCTCCTCACCCCTTTCGAAACCTAAAATTTTGATGAACTTTAATGATGCTTTGGAAAGGCGGAAATCTAACTCGGGAGAGCTCTCCTGGAGCTCTCCCGAGATCCTAAAATACAATTTTAGACTATTGGGTTCAGTAATTCGCTTCGGTAAATGTGTCGGAATTGAAGTAATGAAAACAATTAGACGATTTGAATAGTGTTAGATGAGGACTGAATGCCGAAATGAATGCTCTTTGAGAATATTTATTAAAATGAACACAGCTTGAGGACTTTGTATTTTCCAGGGAGGACGTATTACTTTATTTGAAGAAAATTATAACCACAAAAGCTCCGGGACCAGATAATATTTATCCGAAAATTCTAGTAGAATGTGCAGAGGAATTAGTTGACGCTATAGTTAATATATTCAATGCTTCGTATAACTCAGGGATAGTGCCAGAGGACTGGAAACTAGCTAATATTACACCACTCTTCAAGAAAGGGTCTAGAGGTAATGCAGGAAATTATAGGCCTGTGAGTCTGACTTCAGTGGTATGTAAAATTTTTGAAACATTGATCAAAATTAAGATTATGAATTTCTTAGAAAATAATGGGCTGTTGAGTAGTTTGCAGTATGGTTTCAGAAAAGGTAAATCGTGTGCTACTAATTTATTACATTTCTACGACAAGGTTACCTTGGCTTTAGATAGCAAAAAATGCGTAGATGTTGTTTACATAGATTTTCAAAAAGCTTTCGATAAGGTACCGCATGTAGCACTACTCAGTAAATTAGCTGGTATAGGGGTAGGAGGCAAAATTCTAGTTTGGGTTAGGAATTGGCTGACAGGAAGGAAACAAAGAGTAGTTGTTAGGGGTAACTATTCTAAATGGAGTGAGGTTTTAAGTGGGGTTCCCCAAGGATCAGTTTTAGGTCCCCTTTTGTTTATTATTTTTATGAATGACATTCATGAAAATGTTTCTGGAAACATGAATTGTTTTGCCGATGATGTCAAACTTATGGGGGTTGTAGAAAATGACGAACAAATAAATCAGCTGCAACAGGATTTGGATCATATTACTAAATGGGCAGACAAGTGGGGTATGGCAGTTAATGTTGGGAAATGTCAAGTGCTGCATTTCGGTCATGGAAATAAGCATACACGCTATTATTTACAGGGTTCAGTCATTAGTAGGGCAGATAATGTTATGGATCTAGGTGTCTTAATTAATCAGGATTTCAAGTCTAGTCAACAGTGCAGCATAGTTAGTAACAAAGCCAATAGGATGCTTGGGTTTATTAATAGATCTATATCAAACAAATCTAAGAAGGTTCTTCTGCCTCTATATAGAAGTTTGGTAAGACCTCATTTGGAGTATGCTGTTCAGTTTTGGTCTCCTTATCTGAAGAAAGACATTAATTTATTGGAAAGGGTACAAAGAAGGGCTACAAGGTTAGTAAATGGGATTTCTAATTTAGACTATGATTCCAGACTTAGAATGCTTAATATGTATAGTCTTGAGCGAAGGAGAGCCAGAGGAGACATGATTCAGTTGTTTTAATTTATTAAAATGAATGATGTTACGGGGTTAGATTTTCGCACGGAAAGCAGGACAAGGGGTCATTGTTTTAAGCTGTTTAAATCTCAGGCTAATCTTGAAATTCGAAAAAATTACTATTTTAGCAGGGTAGTGGGAACTTGGAACAGCTTACCGGAAGAGGCGGTAAAGAGCAATGGAGTAGATGGCTTTAAGAGGGCCATTGATCTTCATTGGGGTCTTTAATTTGACTAGGACCAGCCAAGTTGGGCCCAGACCCTGCTGCTGGTCGCCACATTTGCATTTGTATTTGTATAAAATTGAGACCCAAAACACGAGATTTTAGACAATTTTTAATGAGGTGCGAAAGGCATGAGGTCGGGGTCACTTCCCGAAAAAGTTTTCGATCTTGCGGTCTGAAAACGAAATTTTAGATGATGAAATTAAAATTATTAAAACACAACTTTAGTCTGCTTTGGTGACGCGAATTTAAGGGATTAGGCTCGGAAACGTTCCCTTCCCTTATTTCACTACGTCGCTAAACTTTTATTTATTCTTGAAAATATATTGCAAAACATCTTGTCTCACGCTTTCTTTTTCAAAAAACATTTTTTTTTAATTTTTCCGCAATGAAATTGAAAAACAAACGTCTGTGGCCTCAGAAAAAAAGAATAATAATGTTTTGGACTGAGGAGATAATTAGCAATGATAGCTTACAGTAATTTTTAATTTAATTTATTTAAATTTAAAAAGCATGGCTCTTGAATTTCTTGATACACTTTTGTTTTTCTTTCATTTTCTACATTAGAAAGATTAGAATGCCGATGCTCCTTTCCTCACAATTGTTTTACCCCTCTCTTTAATTGTTCTTCTATTTAAAACATATTTCAAGGCATGTCCTGACTTTTATCCACTTTGTTTTGACCTTCATTAAAATATTTTGAAAAATAATATGTTGAAAGTGAACCCCAATAACTGATATAATTATAAATAAAATATATAAAATTGTGCATTAGAAATTATTTATTAGGAACTTGTTATACGATGCATGTGTCTGTTGAGAACTAAAGCAGTCTATGGTAAATATTTTGAGTACAAAATAAGCAATATTTGTAACAGAGGAGCTCGAACGTGAGGTCATTGCTTTCTCTCCAAAATTTTCTTATTCGGCAAATGATGTGCCAGTTTGGCAAATTCGGAAGCAAATTTGTAATACATTTTCATAAGGGTGTCTAATATCTCTTTTCGTTAAATGTTGGAACTTGTGTAAGCTCGTTTTTTTTCATTCTGCAAAATTTGAAGTTTCATTCAGGAAATTGATTAATATGCCCCACTTCCAAAAATTTAAACTTCGTACGCCCTTGTGGGTTGACTTTCTTAAATAAAATTAAATTAATAAACTATTAATTGCAAAACAAACTTACTGACATGATTTAAAGACATCAAGAGAAAAATTATTTCATAAATAAGTTTTATAACAGACCGTTTTCTATACCATGGCTGTTATTAATTTTCCTGTATGCTATATTTTCAAGAAATTATAGCTCAAATCGAAGGTGTTGAAAAGTATTTGCTTTGACCAGAATTATTTCGACTCAAGCTTTACGCCCCCTACATTTCAATTTTTTTTCTCCTGCTCATTGGGCAGGTTGCAATCCGTTCTAATGACCATTTTTCTCCATATACTAGCGTGCCACGTTCTTTTTTTCTTTTTTTTTTCTTTCTTCCTTTCCTTTCTGTTTATTTATTTATTTTATCAACGAATTATGAATAATTTTTTTCTTCCTCAACATGCGCCCTTTCCAGCTTGCGCCCCTAGGCCAGGGCCTAGGATGGCCCAATGGGTAATCCGGGCCTGGATTGGATAATTACCGTTATTATTCAACTTTAAAATCTTGACTATACGGTGGTTTCAAAGGAGTTTACAGCGCGTTTAAATTAGATGCTCCTTTTTTGTAGAAAGAGTTTTGACAACAACTGTCGTCATTACATCATGATTATTTTTATTATATCATGGAATTATTTTTATGATAAAGTGAGAAGACCGAACCTGGACCATGAAGTGGGATCCTGATGCTCTTTTGCCTATGCTTTATGGGCTACGAACTATCATTCACTTTTCGACTGAAACACGTGTTTAAAATGAAGGAGGTACTGTAATAAACATGTGCGTAATGCAATCAATTATTTAATTAAGATGTGGTGCAAGTTTTAAACAAGACACTTTGAGTAAAAGATCATTTAGTAATTATTTTCTATTTGCTCTAAATTTGGCAAAACTTAATAATAAACTACAAATATTGTTACATTGAATCATTTATTCTTAGTAGACATTTTGTGTTTTGAAATCCTAAACTTTTAACTTAACAGTTTGATTACCATGAAAGCATTTTGATTTTATTTTCAAACCTAGTAGTACATATTATTATCCTTTCTTTAAATCTCATCGATTGTACTTAACACAAGAAACGCAACTTATTATTTTAAGTTAAAAACATTCTTTGAGGAAAAATGTCTCCTTTTTTGGAACGTAAACTGAAATATTTGGAACGTAGGATACAAATGTCCTCCATTGAAAAAATAACATTCTTTCCGAAAATATCCTTGATATATCGGGTTGTAATATTGTATGTTTCAAAAATATATAACAGTGCTGCGATAAAAAAAAATTTCAGACATTTTTTACTTGGGTAAAACGTGAAGTAAAGCAAAAACTTCAGCTTAAAATAATAATGTAAACATAATAAATCTTTTTTATAGCTCAAGTCCTCCACGCCAAAAACAAAACATTACATTATATATCAAAGGAAGTACTGGAAATGTTTTCAACAGAGGAAAAACAGTCTAATCTAAATGCATTTTTGGAATTCCACTTTAGAACTCTATTAAACGTAATTTCCTTAGCGTTTTCATTTAATATAACGCAATTTACCTTAAAGGTTGCCAACAAAAAGCAGTAAAAATGAGAGATCCGTGGAAATTCTCATTATATTTATTTATTTATACTTCATACATTGTTTTGTGGGCTCCAGTTATTAAAAAACTTATAGTATTATTTTAAGAACAGGGTATTTATTAAGTGTTACACGAAAAGGAAAATTCATTCAAAAAAACACTATTTCAGATTTTAATACAATTCTTTTTTCATTTGGTCTTTATTTAAAGTAGTTTTTTTGCATTACTTTAATATACCGCTGAAGTGTGCCATTTTTAAGCCCTGGGAAGATTTAGACGTGCAATACATTGCCAACTCGGTTATTTCCATCCATAGATGGAAATAATCGAGTTGGCGGTGCATTATATGTTGCTGCCTTGCCCTTGCTTAAGGGTGGTTACTCATTGCTAAGATTTAGACGGTTTACAAATTCACACCAGGCACTAGCTCAACCAACCAGGGGTAATTATGTTCCGGTATTTTACCGGATTTCCGGTATTTTCATGATAGATTCTGGTATTTTCATGCTCGGAAACACCGGAAATAAAATATTTTTAATATGCGTTCTTCCTACCTCCGTTTTTTTTTTTTTTTCGAATTTTAGGTGATTGTACCTCTAATTATTAATAATATTCATTAAATAGAAATGTTAAAATTCCATTCTATTTTTTTTCTTTAATAAATTATTTTATTTGCACCCTTGGTGATTTTGACGCCTTCATTTTAAAAAATGCAATCGATTTGCATCCGATTTAAGAATCGCTTTTTTCTCATTTTTGATGCGTCCCCTTAGTTAGGGGACGATTAAATGAAATATCTTTTTGTTTGCACTAAAATATCATAAATTAAAAATTTTCGAGCGAAATTCTGTGTCCTTTATGAAAATCCAAATGTCAAAATTTTTAATTTGAAGCTCTGATTTAATTTTATTTTTGCTTTAATTATGTGGATAGTGAAAATAATATGTTCATGGAAGAGCTTTTTATTATAAGTCTGAAGTAAGTTTGTTTGAAATTTTTTATATTCCATTTTCATACGTTTAACGCATTAATTTTGAAAATTGCGATCTCTTTACATCCGCTGTAAGAATCGGATATTTCTCATATTCGATGCTTGCTATTCCTTGTTGAAAGGCAAACAAAAAACATTTCTTTTTATTTTAATTAAATCATTAAAGTAAGAGCTTTAATCAAAATTCCATGCTGTTTAAGAGTGTCAAATGTCAAAAACTTAAATGCCAAATCTCTGGCTAAATTTTATTTTTGTTTCAACTATTAAAGTTTTTTAACACAACATAACATCTTTAAATAGTATTTCATTTCAGTATTAATAAATATGAAATCTTTGACTCTCAGGAGGTATTGTATTGATTAGGAGATTTATAGGTACTGCATCTATCGATATTCTTTTCCATATTTTCTATAACAAATGCAGCTTTCATTACTTTATAAATATTTTCGCAAAACAAACAGTAATTCTGTTAGATTTTTACTTTTTCCTAAAAATATTTTGTTTGGAGATAATTTACGACACCAGCTTAAAAGTAACTTCATTACTAATTTACAATTTAATTAAATGCATGCACAATATTTTGACTGATAACTATTTGAAACTATTCAAAAAAAAAAAGTGTCTTGTTTGCTTATGAAAGACAATAAATTATTATATATGTATAATTCTAAAATTATGTGTGCTTAAGTA
Source organism: Uloborus plumipes (assembly GCA_038373865.1). NCBI lineage: Eukaryota > Metazoa > Arthropoda > Arachnida > Araneae > Uloboridae > Uloborus > Uloborus plumipes. The sequence continues at coordinate 17,291 of JAXGGA010006374.1, forward strand.
ATAGGAGCCTTGGTTTAAGAAAACGCCCCCGCCACACACACACATTTTCTTTTTAAAAATTTCAGGTATTTTTTTATTAACTCACACTCACCCCTGGTAACCAAACCTTTCCCTTTGTGGAAAAAGGTTTCTTCCAAGCGTGTTACCATTTGGCAACATGCCCAATTTAGTCTTCTAAAATTCTATTTAAAAAAATTGAAGCTTTGCAGTTGCCACTAACCAAGAAAACATCCACTAACGATGCTATTTAATTAAATTGCATCAATTGGATGGAACATAAAATGGATTTCGTTCTTCGGTATTCCCAAATTTGGATTTTTTGTTGTTGGGTTTTTTGTTTGCACAATCCTGATTGCTATTTGTTCTCATTCAACCGCAATTGGCGTTATAGTTCCTTTTTCAGAGTAACGGAAGTGGGACAAATATCGTGAGAAAGCTCGTGGGAGAATGCGTACTGTCTGTCCATGAAACCCGCTCCTGGCACCTGTAAACAGATTCACTTAAAAAAGGGTAGATGGGCTGTGGGGGATAACTTTCCGAAGTTTTCAATTTAAAACTTGCATTTGCGATATCTTTCTGACATATTCAACTAAACTACGTATTCGAAATTGGCATCGTTCCACGTTGCTTGATACGGCTCAAAATTTTCTTCCCCTTATTGTTGTCTTACATAACACCCCTATATCGGTAAGATCAGAGAAGACCTGCCGCATGCGTAAATGCGCGGAAGGTTTTACCAAAGAAGATCAGAGAGTAAAAAGAGATCTGATGCAAGATCTTGTAAATACAATGATCAATAGTAAAATAAATCTAAGAATTTATTTATTTTAGTTTAGTACGCTTGGAAATACTTATTTTTTTATTTTAGGAAGAATAAATTGAACTACAACATAATAGGTAAGGTATTTTTACAGTTTGTATCAATGTTTTGGGAATTTGGTGGTAGTTTTTTTCCCCCCAATTAAACCCTTGTTGCCAAGCGATTTTTTAATAATAAGCCATATCTAAATTAAACTATAATTTTTTTAAGTAACTGGCTAATGTCGACATTTACCCGGTTTTGAACTTGCACAGTGACATGTATTCCTCATCAGATGTTATTCAACAGGAAATAATAATTTCCTTGTTATTTCTACACTATTTTATTTCATTTTTCGGGCATTAATGCTGAAAGAATGAATTTTAAAAAAATCAGAAGATGGGTTACTCCTAAAAAATTTCCGATCGAACAAATGTCTATTTTAAATTGCACAAAGTAAATGAAGGACTTTATCGAAATTTGACATTAGTCCTAAACGTTTTGGGAACTAAGAAAGAAAACCCTATTTCCTTATTCATCCCTGCCTAGTCTTCCCTGATTTTATCCTTGGAATTACCTCTTTATGTTTTGCAATGAGCTTTTCTTCCGTTCAAGATTGCCATTATGCCGTATTAAACAAGAAATACGATTGCTGATTAAATCCCACAGATTATTAAAGTAGTATTTGTGTCACGTACATTACCTATAACTCAACTGGGGCGGTATGGTTTTGATGTTGGATTAAGGCAGTTTCTGGAAAACATCGATGCTTTTTCTTGTCTTTTCATTTCTTTTCTTTTCTTTCTTTTTTTCTTCAACACAGTTTTATTCTTTATCTCTATCAGAAGTCAATTACGATTGAATCGACATCAAATTGCAATTGATTATACTAGTTACAGGGCAATCATTTTCGCCACTAAAAGTCGAAAGTCATTAATAAACCTGGAATTAGTTAGATAATTATTATCAAAACATACAATACCATTAATCAATAATACATATCTTTAAAACTAGCTGCGTGGCTCGGCGTTGCACGGGCTACCTCAGAAATGAAAGCGACGTCAAGTGGTGCATCCGCTTTCGGTAGAGAAACGGTGGTTCACTGCAGCCAACGCCTTCTACACACAGTTGCCAAAACAATACTTTTTATGAAGGCCATCTCTCCCCAAGTAGCACACTTCGTTTTTTAAAGGTTGTAAAATAGTTATTAACGTTGTGACAACGGATTAAAAACGTATATAAAACGTTTAAACGTTTTTTGTGCTACCTGAGTCGAGAAGAGTGGAAACTAATCCGCTCGTACTTTTCGACCATTATTATTTTTAAATTATAAAAATAACTCCTTACATATAGCGTAATGCTATATAGCCTAACGCTTTACTGACACAATGGACTATTCAACCCAAAAATAATCTTTAAATTCAAACCAGTAATTCCTGAGATTTGCGCGTTCAAACAAACAAAGTCTTCAGCTTTATATTATTAGTATAGATTTACCAGAGGTTATATGAGTAGTTTCTCTTAAATATTTCACCAGAAACTATAATTGAGCTCAGAGCCGCAACCAGGCTTTTGTTTTGGGAGGGTCTTACTTAACATACACTGAAGTGACAAAAGTCATGAGATACCTCTTAATATCGTGTCGGCCCTCCTTTTGCCCGGCGAAGTGCAACAACTCGACGTGGCATGGACTCAACAAGTCGTTGGAAGTCTTCTGCAGGAATATTGAGCTATGCTGTCTCGATAGACATCCATAATTGTGAAAGCGTTGATGGGGCAGGATTTTGGGCACGAACAGACCTCTCGATGGTGTCCCATAAATGCTCAATGGGATTCATGTCGGGCGATCTAGGTGGCCAAATCATTCGTTGGAATTGTCCAGAATTTTCTTCAAACCAATTGCGAACAGTTGTGGCCCGGTGACATGGCGCATTGTCATCCATAAAAATCCCATCGTTGTTTGAGTACATGAAGTCCATGAATGGCTGCAAGTGATCTCCAAGTAGCTGCACATAAGCATTTCCAGTCAATGTTCGGTCCAGTCGCACTAGAGGACCAAGTCCATGCCATGAAAAAACAGCCCACACCATTACGGAGCCACCACCAGCTTGAACAGTGCCTTGCTGACAGTTTGGGTCCATGGCTTCGTGGGGTCTGCGCCACACTCGAACCCTACCATCGGCTCTTACCAGCTGAAATCGTGACTCATCGGACGAGGCCACGGTTTTCCATTCATCTAGGGACCAACCGATATGCTCACGTGCCCACGAGAGTCGCTGCAAGCGATGTCGTTCTGTCAGTAAAGGCACTCGAGTCGGTCTTCTGCTGGAATAGCCCAAGAAATCCAAATTTCTCCGCACAGTTCTAGCAGACACGTCCATTGTACGTCCCACATTGATTTCTACGGTGATTTGACGCAGTGTTGCTTGTCTGTTAGAATTTACGACTCTTTGCAGACGTCGCCGGTCTCGATCTTTAAGTGCAGGCGGTCGACCACTGCGCTGTCCATGGTGGGATGTTATGCTTGAAATTTCATACTCTCGGCACACTCTTGACACAGTGGATCTGGGAATGTTGAATTCTCTAACGATTTCCGAAATGGCATGACCCATGCGTCTAGCTCCAACTAACATTCCGCGTTCAAAGTCTGTTAATTCACGTCGTGCGGTCATCATCACGTTAAAACCTCTTCACATGAATAACTTGAACAGAAATGAAAGCTCTGTAAAAGCACTGCGCATTTATACCTGTTCTATGCGATGCTACTGCCATCTGAAAATTTGCATATTGCTATCCCATGACTTTTGTCACTTCAGTGTATATCTCTCGTGAAATCTATATGATCAATCTAGTTTGATTTCGTTTTTATATTCTATGCATTTCTGTTACAATAGGTTATTTAAATGACGGGGGTTGCTTCAAGGTCATTAACATGAGTAAATGTTTAAAAAAATTAGCTCATCTCCTTAATGCAGAAAAGTATTCTGACTTGTACACTACATAACTTCACCCCAGTTAAATATTTGTGCATTTTTGATTATTCAAAAGAATAGATGCATGGGGCTCTCCTGCTCAGTTAAAATATTAGGATTTACAGTAAAATGTTAGTGAAATTACTGAGTCTAACTGTCCCGAACGTGCCGGTGGAATTTCCCATGAGAGTCTTACAGAGTGATAACTTAGTTTTTCTGGTTAAAAAGTCTGAACTCGATGCTTTATTAAGCTGCAGTAATCCGTCTCTTCATTTGAGGGAGAATGTCGCTGTGCTAGTTGAACAACGATCCTAGGTAAATGAAAGCAGTAACCGATTCAAACTTATAGTCCCCAGTTGCAAGGTTATTGTGGGAGTAGACATTTTAATAAAAGGGCAAATGCAGTAAACTCCCGATTATTAGCACTCGGATTATCTCAGGTTCGTATTATCCGCTGGTCTTTTTACATTTAATGTTGTCATTCTTAACTATAATTTAAAAGTATGTGTTGTTTTAGCTAGTGCGTACATTAACATCGTTTTTTACCTAATGTTCGATTTTCCGCGGTATTCACTTATCCGCTGTTACCGTGCCACCCTATTTAGAGGATAATCGAGAGTTTACTCAGGGACGTGCTGTCTGGGTAGGCAAGGCAGGCAGTGCCTACCCACGAAGAAAACAGATTTTAACTTCATTAAGTGACATATAATGCGTTTATTAAAAAAATACACAGTTATTTAACAGAGAATATAGCAAAAAACCCGGGAAATTCTCCCAATTTTGTACAATTAAAAAAGCACCGACCCTAGCTGCCGCTCAACCTCTGCATCTATGCTACGCTTCACCCACGTACCTCACTTTCTCTCCCTCTACGCCGCTACAGCGACTGTGAAAAGCAGTAAAAATTCTGCCTGTGCCGAAAATCAAGCACAGAGCGATATGCGTTAGCAAAATTCTTAAAGGTTTTAGACTTGAGCAGCTATAAAGAAGTTGAAACCTTAACTAATACGGATAGTTATTAACTTAAGCTTTAAAAAAAAAAAAAATCTGGTATGGACACCACACTACTTCCTTTTACGTGTAAATTTCTTAGTAGTTGCCTTAAGTGTTAAAAAAAGTGCTTGGAGTGAGCAAGGTAACAATTCAAATATTTACTCCCCTAATCTGCCACGAAACAATGCAAAAAATATTTTACAATGGTTAATTTTCTAAATATGGCTGATTTTAATATTATTCAGTGAATTTTTCGCAAAATATCGCCAATAGCGCCAAGTTGAACCCAAATTCAAAAAATTAATTTTTTCGCCAAATTTGTCGCCAACTTGGTGATATGTCGCCAAATTGGCGGCAAACACTTGGCGATCAAAAGCTTGGCGACATATCGCCAAGTGGTCGCGCCAATTCATATCACTTGAGTCTGTATTGAAATTAACACTGATTTGCCCCTAAAAAGGGGTAAAACATCCCCTTGGGAACATTCAAATGCAACCACAAGGGGAGGTGCACAACTAGACCATCCTCAGAGCCTACATACCAAGCTAGAAGCTTCTACGGCATATAGTTTTTGAGTTATGCGACGCACATACGCACATACAGACGTCACGAGAAAACTCGGGGGTGGTTGAAAAGGATTTTTCGGCTGCTTATATGTTGGTAGGTCTGCTGAAAGGTCGTGCTGAAAGGTCGAAAAAACTACTGAACATTCATTCGGGGGTGAGCAAAATCAAAATTTAGACTCAAATTTGAGTGATTTTTTTTTTTTTTTTTCGCGATCACAATACTTCCTTTACTTCGTAAAAGTAAGTAAAAAGACGACGAAAAGCGAAATTATAAAAAATCCATATAATTAATAGCTGGTAGTTAATTTCAAAAATTTGCTTTTGGGGTTGATAAAAATACATTAAGGACGCATTTTTAATATTATAAGACAAAAGGAGATTTAGCAAGTATTTATGGGCACAAGTTTTTTATGGCGAATGTATAAAAAATATGCTTGATTCTTTTTCTTTGGAAAATGAACTGAACCAAACATTTCCAGAAACTAGCTAAATTTGACTGTACTGATCACAACTGTTTTTGTTTGGAGACTACCCATGTACTAGGTATAGTATGCGAAAATTGTTTATGGTCGTATAATTTTATTACAGGGTGGTTGTAAATTAAAGTGAGGTGTTTGCAGCCCTCTAGCGCGAAGTACTGGGCGAAACATTGTCAAATTTCATGGGTGCACATTAGGGTGGAACGAAAAAAATAAATTTTTGATTTTCAATTAGCCTTAGTGCGGAAAAGTTGCCTTTTCATGTAAATAAGGTATAAATAAAATATGAAAAATATTGAAGCACGTCTTGAGGTGCCGCAAGTAGGATAAAGTTTTGTAGAAATGCGATTTTTGCTCCATTTTCAAGTTTTTTTCAAAAATTGTTATACTTATCTTTTTTCTTTAAATGCGGTCAAAAAAGTAACTATTACGCCAAAAAGGTCACATAATATTCTTTTTTGATGTTTGGATGATTTCTTGAGGTGCCACAAAAACGATGAAGTTTTGCAAAAACGCACTTTTTGCAGATGGCACTAGTATCTGGGAGCATAAAACGTCAGGGCTATCCCTGATAAGACGTAGCAGTAGCAGATGTTTATAGGGGGCGTTAATGGGTATCAGTGGATATGTGTGTGTAGGGGCCGAGCTCAGATCAGGTGTCAATACCTTTGCCGAATTCACTTTTGTTTGCGTCTATCATGTAACAGAGTAACGTAAAATATCGATAGTTGGTGAGCTATTTCAGCGTGGTGAGCTAAAACTTCTAAGCAAGTGCAGACGTGACAACTGTCAGAAAGTCCTATTTTTGGACACTTTAGTGATTTGAGTGAAGTTTTACTATCTACTTAGGAAGAATTCATGAAAGGTCACTGTTTTATTAGGCACAACCTCAAAAATTGGTCAAGTCAACCTGGAAAGGATTCTTGTGTGAAAATATCTAGACTTAAGTTTCTAAAATTGAACAAATTTGGTCAAAAGTTTCTATTCTAGTTGTTTCTTACCAAAGAATTTGAGTAAAGATAAAAAATTAAAAGAAAAAGAACTGATTCGATCCTCGTTAAATTTAGAGAGGAATCTAAACGTTTATTTCTTGTTGCTGCCTACAGGAGACTACAAGAGAAAAAACTTTGATACTTGCAGTTTGTATGAAAGAAAAGAAGGTGCCAGTCTTAAAACAAAAGTTTCTAAAGCATTTGAAAACAACCTTCCTTTTTTAGAGAACATAGGGTGAGTTCTGGTAGGTGCGTACCCTTTTTTTCAAAGTTCATGTTCTCAAGGATGCTGCTCTGTTGAAAAATCTTGTACACTCACAATTTTTTTTAAGTTTTCTTTCCAGATCCTTTACTAAGATTTTCAAGCATATAATATGTTAAATAAACCATAAGCATAGGTTTTGTGACCTGGTTTATGACACCTATTCTAAGGTACGCACTTTCCCTACCTAGCGGGGTAAGTGCGTCCACCTTATATTATGTGAATATGAGCAGGAATAGGCTTCTGGCACATATTAAATATGTTAGGTAATCACCTTGGGATAATTCTTAATACTAGAGATCAGCACTTGCTTGCATGGATGAAACGCAATCAGTGATATCCCACGTGTCTTGCAAACAACTGTGATTTGAAGATTGAGAGAGTTGTGTCTGTGATTCTTCTTTTGTCCTTTTAATAAGACAAAGTGAGCAAATATAAGTTGTTTTTATTTAGTAATAATCACTTATAGTCTACATAGTTTATTTTGGCTTAAGGGGTTACAGTACCTTTCTAACAAATTTCTTTAATTTAAGTGAAAAAGTTAATTCTTTGAAATATTTGTTTCTGCACTTGTTTAAAAATCAATAATTTATTTTCAAACATCAAAAATTTTGAAAACTTTTTTTGAAAATTTGAAAAATGTAAGAAAATTTCAGTCTTTTTAAAACCCTAAGGCTTTTTTGTTTCTGCACTAATTTCAAAATTTCTTTTTGCGAAATGATCATAAGGAGAACCTCAACAAATCTGTGCATTCATTTTCTTATATTTTGATTAGAAAATATTTTGTGACCTTTTATGTAAAAAAATCTTAGAAAATTTTGTTCTTCGAGGTTTGACAAACTCTAAAAATTTTTGTAATTTATAAAACGCTTATTCAATGCACAGTTTTGTTAAATATATTATCCTGAGTGCAAAAAATATTGCTTTAAAGTTATATCTTTAATAGAAAAAAATCCTTAGCATTTCTAGTAACATAGAAACACTAAAAACTGATCACCGAGAAAAAGCACTTTAAAGTTTGGCTTTTCCATTAGAACACATAGCCTGTATGCCCTAAAGTCACTCATAACTTTTTAAATAATTTAGCTAGAACAATGCTGTTTTTTTCTGAGTGTTTTAAATAACTTTTACTTTTGAAATAAGCAATAAAAATTTTTTTGGTCTTTTGGTCATTTTTGAGGTACTGTAACCCCTTAATACATCAATCATTATGTGTTTAAGCCAGGGTTCGCATTTACCCCATCTTAAATGTAAGATGAGACATGTGCGTCCAATAGCGTTGTTGTAAGTGCGTACCCCTGTGACTTTCTTTTTTTTCTATTTGTATGGTAGATCATTAGGTAACCTGAGTGAACAATTCGTTTTTTTTTTTTTTTTTTTAAATAAATACGGTTTTAAAATATTTTTCTTATTAGAATCAACAGCAGTAAAAAAAAACACAAAATAAAGAGCAAAAAAAGAAAATAATTGATCATGATAACTTGTACTTTTTTTTTTCTTGTACATTGAAATAGTTTTTCACAAGGTGTTCTTAATTTTCTTAAATATAATTTAATCATTACTCCAACTTCGTTTTTTTTTAATCAGTTGGTTCCTTATTTAGTGTTTCACTTAATTTCATTGCTTCATTTGTCATTCTGGTTTAAATTAAGTATAGCTTATGATCGCTATTTTCAAAGAAAAATTTACTAACAGATATCTAAAAGCCAATATATTTCAGAGATAATGAATAAAATTGAAATCTGATGCCGCATTCAATGTAAATATAAATACTTGATGGAAATGACGTCAGATTTATAATCAGCTTATAAAAGAGTTATAAGCAAAATTAAAGGTCAATTACGAGAGTCGGATTTTCCACGTAATAGTACACACTTGCCTCATCATAATGGTACGCTTTTGCTCCGCATAATAGTACGCATATGCCTCATAATAGCGGTGCGCACTTGCCCCATCATAATGGTACGCACTTACCCCCACCTTACTTTAAAGAAAGGGAAAGTGCGTACCGTCATATAAACAAATTTTAGTTAGAGTATTTGATCAAAATACCCCATATATATTATTAGTAGCTATTACTCAAAGGAAACAACTTGCATTTATTGACTTCAATTGCTTGGTATGGCTACAAGAGAAACTGAAACAAAACCTTCTCAATCTTTACTTTAGAGTTTTTTTTGAAGACATTTAAGTTGTCCCTGATTGCGTTTCGTCTATTGAATCCAGGCCTGAATTCCACCTATTGAAATTATCATTAGACAGTTATCTAACATAGTCGATGTGTTGCAGAAGCCGTTTCAGGACAGTATTCATAGAATTCCCAGTGGACGCACTTACCCCGTGGACGCACTTACCAGAACTCACCCTATATAACTTAAGTACAAATTAGAGATATTTAATAGATAAGTGTAAAAGGGTGCACAAGGACAAGAAGATTTTAACTTCATGTTAATCCACATAGGGGCAAACACTTTAACAAAGTTTTTCAGGTTGATTTGTATTTACCACGTACAATCGAAGTATGCTCTTTGCAAATATAAGTCACTTGAAGTGAGCAAGTTTTCCAGGTTTTTTGAAGATAAATCTAGTGAGGTCCCAATTGATATAGCGATACACTTAATACATATTTCTGATCTGTACTTAAGTCATGTATGTTCTCTAAAAGAGGAATGTTGTTTTCAACTGCTTTAGAAACTTTTGTTCTAAGACTGGCACCTTCTTTTCTTTCATACAAACTGCAAGTATCAAAGTTTTTTCTCTTGTAGTCTCCTGCAGGCAGCAACAAGAAATAAACGTTTAGATTCTTCTCTAAATTTAAGGGGGTTTGGGACACAAAAATCGTCAATTTTTGCGTTTTTTTTTTTATTATTTCAAAAAAAAAATCTGTTTTCTTCTCTTTAAAATGAGGTTTTAATCTTGTTCCTATCTTAGTTAGAACGGAAGATATTATAATTTAATGTAGCCGTCAAGCAACTGTTGACACAGCAATGACTTCCCTTAAAATGCGTTTTTCGCCATGATGCAATTTTTCCGGATCTTTTGAATTCAAATTCTTATAACTCAAGAACTAATAAGGATAACGTTCCGAAATTTGGAGAACAACTTTTTCAAACAGTTTACTTGAATTTCTATTCGGCAAATTTAAAAAAAAAATTTGTTCAAAAAATATGATTTTTTGAAAAAAAAGTACCTCTGAATTTTTAGAAATTTTTACTTAAATATTTTTAATTTTTTTTTAAATTATTATTTTTAAAATTGCCGAATACAAATTAAAGCTTATATATTTGTGTTTATATTGAAGAAAAAAAAATGAAAATTGTTCAAGAATATTTTCAGTTTTTGCGATTTAAAGCGACATTTTTTTCATGTGATTTTTTCATGATGATTTTGCTTATTAAACAGATGGTGAATTAGCGTAAAAAATTTCAAAATTCTAAACTGTTTAATAAATTTTTTTTCAAGATGTGTCCCAGACCCCATTAACGAGGATCGAATCAGTTCTTTTTCTTCTAATTTTTTATCGTTACTCAAATTCTTTGGTATAAATAACTAGAATAGAAACTTTTGGCCTAATTTGTTCAATTTTAGAAACTTAAGTCTAGATATTTTACTCACACAAGGATCCTTTCCAGGTTGACTTGACCAATTTTTGAGGTTGTGCCTAATAAAACAGTGACCTTTCATGAATTCTTCCTAAGTAGATAGTAAAACTTCACTCAAATCACTAAAGTGTCCAAAAATAGCACTTTCTGACAGTTGTCACGTCTGCACTTGCTTAGAAGTTTTAGCTCACCACGCTGAAATAGCTCACCAACTATCGATATTTTACGTTACTCTGTTACATGATAGACGCGAACAAAAGTGAATTCGGCAAAGGTATTGACACCTGATCTGAGCTCGGCCCCTACACACACATATCACTGATACCCATTAACGCCCCCTATAAACATCCGCTACTGCTACGTCTTATCAGGGATAGCCCTGACGTTTTATGCTCCCAGATACTAGTGCCATCTGCAAAAAGTGCGTTTTTGCAAAACTTCATCGTTTTTGTGGCACCTCAAGAAATCATCCAAACATCAAAAAAGAATATTATGTAACCTTTTTGGCGTAATAGTTACTTTTTTGACCGCATTTAAAGAAAAAAGATGAGTATAACAATTTTTGAAAAAAACTTGAAAATGGAGCAAAAATCGCATTTCTACAAAACTTTATCCTACTTGCGGCACCTCAAGACGTGCTTCAATATTTTTCATATTTTATTTATACCTTATTTACATGAAAAGGCAACTTTTCCGCACTAAGGCTAATTGAAAATCAAAAATTTATTTTTTTCGTTCCACCCTAGTGCACATATTAGACCATGGGATTTCGATTTCTGAAATTTAAAAAAAAATTAGTTTAAAACATCGCCACCAAGGTAAATTTTGGTAATATTTTTTTTTTTTTTTTTAATAGGAAATTCTATGGCAATCATATTAAAATTCATTTGCAAACATATGCATGCATAACAATCATTTTTTCTTAGCGAAATTGATTTATACAGCATTATTTCACATTTAATTTGCGATATTAACAGTAATATACTTTTACAGCGCCAAATTTTCCCCTAGTGACGATTTTTCAAACTTTTTTTTATATTATTATTTCAGAAATCGAAATCCAGTGGTCTAAAATGTGCACTCATGAAATTTGACAACATTTCGCCCAGTACTTCGCACGCTAGAGGGCTCTAAACACCTCACGTTAATTTATAACCACCCTGTATATTACATGAATTTATAACATATGTATCATTATTCCACAAATTTTCTCATCTTCCTACCCTGAACATTCTTCGGCGGCACGTGCCTGGGTTTACTGTATATTGAAGTTCAGAGAAAGATATCAAGGTACCATCACTTCAAAAATAAGTTTTTCTTTTTCCTTTTTTTCAAAAAGCTTCGTGAAAACAGCTTTCTCTTAAATGAGACTTTTTTTTAAAGTCCTTTACTGCGTACGAGAAATTTAGGAAATTCAATAGATAAAGTATTTTGAAAAATGAAAATACGGTACATAGATTTCTGCTGACATTCTTTGAAGTCCTTTAGCTGGAATCCCTATGAAACTAGATATTTATATTTTTTCTGGACTGTGTTCGGTAGTTAAAAATAATGGTTTCTCAGAATACGGATGGATGTGAAAACCCGAGTAACTGTAGCTTTCTGGAATTTAAAAAGTCAAAAACCTAACCGAACATCTTTTTTTAAACATTAATGTTAGCAAAAATAACATTACTCTTCTTTTCTTAACCCATTTATGCCCAATAGCCTAAAAACGGGACGCTTGTTAGTTGCTGCATACAAAAACCTGTAATGGGTACATCATTTTACTATAGCTGTTTTTCACAAGTTAAATAGTCCTTCTTCTTGAGAAAATCAGTTAGAGCCACTATTTGGATATCAGAGTTTATTTATTGACAGCTATTTTCAGACGAATCAGTCAAGCAGCGATCCAGCATGGGTAGCCACAGAAATTATTTTTTTTTTTTTTTTTTTTTTGCGAACTTATTTTTCATAAAATTAAACTATTTTAAAATGATTTGCTTAAAATTGATCACAGATGCCTTCTGTAATGTTACTTTGCAAAAGTAAAGTCAAGTAAGGTCGTATTTTTCTCACATATCTGCAAAATATCCTATAAACAGGACGTTAAATAATTTAATAAATGTGGCAACGGCGAACTATTTTAAGCCTAAAATGTATGTAAACCATTCCAAAAAAGAGTTTTAAGCAGATAAAAATTGAAAAAACTTGTTAAACTTGGGCATAAATAGGTTAATATAGCATCATGTTTATTGCCTTGAAGAACTTGAGTATGATTCCAAACGATGTATTTGCAATTTTTATCGTAGATTTGTATTGTAAAATGTTTTGCGTCACAAAATTTGATTGCATTATCAACAGTAGCGATCAATAAAATGAATTTCTTGTAAGAGCTAAATTTCAAGAAAAATGGCTAATTTAATAGCGAGTTAAATGACTGAATTTCATTTCACTTGTACATAAACTTGTAATGTATTTAAAATTTTTCATTTTTTCATATAACCCATTCATTTAACTTTATGTTACACATAATGAATGTGATACGAGCAAGTATTTACAGCTTACGCTTACATTAGAGTTTAATTATAGTTTAAAAAAACTAAAAAATACGCTTCTAGAGTTAATCAAACTAAAAAGAAAAATTGAATATCCACTAAGTATATATGCACTAAACTATATGACATTAACCTGTAATATAGTTTAGCCTTTAGTGTAAATGATACTGTTGAATACATTACTTTTATATTTGCAAAGATCGTGAATTTTATCTTTTATTCAGAGTTACATACAAACTCGGCTCTAATACAAACAGCTAAAACACTTAAAACACATCAGCATGTAATACAGTTTAGCCTTTAGTATTAATAATAGTATTAAATATATTACTTTTATGTTTGTGAAGAACGTGAATTTTATCATTTACTCTGGTTACATACATACAAACACCCCCATGTGAAACTAATAAAAGCGTATTAAAAAAAGATTTTAATCTCTAAATTAGTTTAAAAAACTAAAAAAATACTCTTTTAGATGCAGTTATATAATGCATCAACATGCAATATAGTGATATAGTTTATGTAATATATTTTAGCCTTTAGTATTAATAATAGTACTTAATATACTATTGTATTTGCAAAGAAAGTGAATTTTATCTTTTATTAAAAGTTCCATACATACTGACAAACCCACAAGTGAAACTAATAAAAGCGTATTAAAAAGGCTTATTAAATAAAATAAATAAATACTATTTTTGCTATTATTGTAGCTTTTGAACTGTGTTGCTAGACTGTGTGAAGTTGCAGATTTTTTCTTTTTTTCTCCTTAAAAAAGCAATTATGAACATCAGGTGTTGATATAGGGTATTGGTACCAATTTCTTTACTTCGGCTATATTTGTTATATTATTATTTGCTTTGTTATTAGCTTGTAATGATTACTAGAATCCTTTTTTGTATGAATTCCGCACATATCGTATTAATTCATGCAAAAATTAATGACTCCTTTTTATTTTCGAATACTACAATTCACTTTTAGTTATCGCCGTAATACATAGAAACACTGGGGATTTATACTACTGTACAAATAAATAAATAAGTAAAACAGCGGGCATCGATTTTTAAATTGATGAAGAACAATTTCCAGTTAATTTTTGGGAGTATGTTTATACTGTCCAACCTTGAAAGGAGCGCAGCACCATTGAACGGATCCATTTCAAAAAGGGGTGACAGCTTGATTAACCCATTAATGCCTGACATTTTTTCTTTCCAAAGATATTTTGTATACTGGTTACACCGCTACAGAGCACACTTTACAATGGTTATGTGCTGCAATCTGTTAATGATGAACTGAAACAATACCAAAGTAATAATTGAACACTATTATTTGGTTTAATTGTTCATTTTTGGTCAATTCAGACACCTTTTGGACAGTCCCTAAAAAGGGAAGCTAGGCAGTTGTTGCGAATTTATAAATCGTCTGCGATGTTCATATTTCTTTGTGTTATTTGATTCATTTATCGTCTGCGCTATTAATTGTTTTTTGTAATGGCAACAAAAAAAGAAAAGAGATAGAACAGTTTAAATATTTTGATGGAAGGAGCGTTGTTTTTCTCACCCATTGTTGGCGGAGAATATTATTTTACATTTTACTTAAATATGTAATTAAAAGTTTCTTTTTATAAAAAGTCAAGAGTTTGGTTTTATCTACTTAAGTGAAGAGTTCGGTTTGATTTACTTCACTGTATTTATAGTGAAATTTCTAAGACGTGGAATAAAGAAACCATTTTATGAATACACCAAGCTACAGTCCACTGTGAAATTTTAACCTGCCTACCAAACCTTAACAGCAGTAATGGGTTAAGAAAATACACCATGGTAGTATTTCTGCTTATTTCGCTGTTATTTTGATTGCCGCTGTTTCTAAAAGTGACAAGGAAGGGGAGTTGATTAGAAAAGAAAAAAACATTAACGCTAACCAACAAGTCAAATAAGCGAACCCAATTAAAAACAAAACAAAACAGAGAAAAATCTCTTCACATTCTCTCATTTCCATCACTCCTGTTTTGACGAAATCAGTGGAAGCCTGAGGCATGCGCAAAAGCGTCCTAGGTCGCCGGAAAAAATGTCAGACAGTAGTAAGCAAAACGTAAATATCGTGGGGTTACAAGTGAAACACACTAAGTCAAAATTATAAATTTTCAGATTTTTAGTTCATCTTACACACAAAAATGAGCTTTCTACTGGTGAAACCCACTTAGTCATGTCTTTTTTATGCAATGCTATACTAGTGAAACACACTAAGTCGTATAATTAATGATAATTATTAATGCCCTACCATTATCATGCTGGGGATTATAATATAAAATAAGCATGCCAGAGTCAAGAATGGTTCGTAATAACCAAAAAATACCATTACTATAATTTAATTTGATTTAATTATGTCAATTCCAAAGAAGTTACTCGTAAAATAAAAAATTTTTGATCAGCGTTTTCTCAAAATCATGTTTTTTGACTTGGTGTGTTTCACTTGTAACCCCACGATATATTTGTGCAAAAAAGTTAGTATAAAAATAATGTGTTCCCCCCCCACACACACACACACAAAACTTGCAGATTATTACTTACACGTCTTTCGGCGTTGTAAGAAGCGTTTTTTTTTTTTTTTTTTTTTTTTTTTTTTTTTTTTTTTTTTTTTTTTTTTTCAATAAAAAAGAAGTAAGCTTTTGAATGAAAAGACATTTGGCAAAAACTTTGTCGGATAAATAATTGTCGGTTGTGTAATAAAACTTTGTTATTAATACGCTTTTATAAGTTTCACATGTGGGTTTTTTTGTTTGTTTGTATGTGTGTGACTCTAGATAAAAGATAAAATTCACGTTCTTTACAAATATTAAAGCAATATATTTAATACTATAAATTACTAAAGGCTGAACTTTATCACATGTTGATGTATTATAAGTGCATATAAACTTAGCGGATATTTAATAGTTTTGAAAATCAGAGGGAAAAATCCGTTAGAATATCATAAAATACAGTTTAACCTTTAGTATTAATGATAGTATTTTGTATATATCTTACTTTTATATTTGTAGAAAACGCGACTTTTATCATTTGAAAATTTCTCAGAACGACTTCAGAATTCATCTGTACTTAGTTTGATTAACTCTGAAAGCGTATATTTTAGTTTTTTTTTAGCTATAATTTAATTATTTTTAAGTTTATGTTTGCAGTAGTTAGAAGTGTTTTTCTAAACAACTATATCAACTCAAAAAAGTAGAGCTCTCTGTTTTAAACATATAGCTTTTTCTTTTGAACAAACATGACATCACTTCAACTAATGGCCTAACGTTTTATAAACACTTTTTACTGCAATATCAGGCAGAATCTATAAATTTTCATTCCGGTGGTCGAAACTTGAAACCGCAAAGCAACTCTATATCTCCGAAAGAAAAGGTACAAAATCGATTCCGCAATAATAGGACAGAAGTTCAATTTTTTTTCCTGGAGGGGAAGATTTATGTGTCAGAGATTTGCCGTTAAAGATGTCCAATTCCGAGGAATTTCCAAGCCATTTTCCTTTAACGATCGATCATAATAACGATTCCATTTACGACAAATGCAGTTTTAAATTGAATTTAAATTATTCATGAGGGTTTTTTTTTTTCTTCTTCTTTTACTTACAAAAAGTTTTCCGGTGTGGCAGTTTTAGATTTTCTCATATAGTGACAATGAGTTAAGCTTTGAAGATTTGAGTTTTGACGCAATTTTATCAACAAACGCGATTTGTTAATTTCAATTTAAATCGGCATATCTGTGGACTATAGGGGTACTCAACCCCCCCCCCCCAAGCTCAATGGAGCAACCCCCCCCCCCAAGCTCAATGGAGCAACCCCCCCCCCCAAAAAAAAAATTATTTAACAAACCTCTTGTGTTTTTTATTTTAATTTTTATCCCTCTTTTTTGTTTTATTTATTTTTTTAAATATTATTTATTTCTTTAAGTTATAACTATTATTTTTATATATTATTAATTTTTTGAACGTTCTATAAAAACGCAGAATAGAATCGCTTTTTTCAATTCCAGACATTCTGAGCACATGCACACAAAATAAATAAATAAATAAATAAATCATAAAAAAATGAAAGAAATAATTTAAATTAAAAAAATTAATTCATGAATAATTTTTATTAAAAAAAACAGTAGATAATTTAAGGGGTCACAGTACCTCAAAAATGACAAAAAGACCAAAAAAAAAAGGTTTTATTGCTTATTTGGAAAGTAAAAGTTATTTAAAACACTCGGAAAAAAGCATTGCTTTATCTAAATTATTTAAATAGTCATAAGTGACTTGAGGGCATGCATGCTATGTGTTCTAATGGAAAAGCAAAACTTTAAAGTGCTTTTTCTCGATGATCAGTTTTTAGTGTTTCTATGTTACTGGAAATGCTAAGGAATTTTTTCTATTAAAGATACAACTTTGAAGCAATATTTTTTGCACTCAGGATAATATGTTTAACAAAACTGTGCATTGAATAAGCATTTCATAAACTACTAAAATTTTTAGAGCTTGTTAAACCTCGAAAATCAAAATTTTCTAAAAATTTTTTACATAAAAGGTCACAAAATATTTTCAAATCAATATATAAGAAAATGAATGCACAGTTTTTTAGCGGTAAACTTTTTAGCAAAAAGAAATTTTGAAATTAGTGCAAAAACAAAAAAGCCTTAGGGTTTTTAAAAATTGAAATTTTCTTAAATTTTTCGAATTTTCAAAAAAAGTGGGCAAAATTTTTAATGTTTGAAAATAAATTATTAATTATTAAATAAGTACGGAAACAAAGACTTCAAAGAATTACATTTTTCACGTAAATTTAAGAAAATTGTTAGAAAGGTACTGTAACCCCTTAAATTAAAAAAATAAATTGATAAATAATTTAAATAAATAAATAAATTACTTTTAAAAAATCCCCCCCCCCATTTTGAGGGCTGCAACTTGCGCCATAATGCCCCCCCCCCCCTGTGAGCACCCCTGGTGGACTAAAGGTTCTTTATTAATAATATTGTAATTTTCCCTAGTTTATTAATTAGAACGTTGACTGCCGCACTACGAGGCAATTTGTAGCATGTCATTTTAGCAGACAGTCTCGACTTTGATTTAGTTCTTAGGTGATAGATTTGCTGTTTTCGTACAGATATACATACACGTCAAACTTATAACCCCTTCCTCGTTGCGTGGAGTGTTAAAAATATGAAATATCAAAATGTAAAAGGTGTATCAACTATACACAATATTTTCTGTTGAAATTCAAAATTTCGGGGGGGGGGGTAATACACTTACTAGCTGCAAGGGCAGCTAGATTAGCTTCCTGCGGCATGTTGATGCATAATGTCTCCCCCTCCCCCCCTTTTTCTGATGTTATATTATTTGATATAATTAAATGTTCATAAGATTTCAAGACATATGACGCACGCGGCCCGCTAATGCCCCAGGCAGCTAGCTGCGTGGTCCGGCGTTACATGGGCGCTTTGCGCCTTTGAAGTAGTAACGAAAGTTTCAAAAAACTACTCGCCGCCAAGGCGGCTCGCTAAGAGGCGCTTCACGCCTTTACTTTTTTCCTGCATCAAAAAGTCATTCGAATTATGAAGATACTTGGCGCCTTCAACATGGTGAGGAAAGTTTCAGCAAGTTCAGCTCGCTCAAGGGAAAGAAGCAGACATACATAGATACTCAGTTTTTAATATAAGTAAATGGCTTTTCAACTAATTTATATTTCAAAAAATTACAAGTAGCTAGCAATAAAACCGGAACAGGACATATCCGCCGCAAATTTTATCTCCTCTTTCCCGCATGGGACATTTACGCCGCGACTCCTATTCCCCCACTGACTGGCACAGGACAAATCCGCCGCGCCATTTCCAAATGTGAGAAAGGGGTTACTGGTTTAAAATTTTTATTCTTGGCGACACATCTTTATTTGGCGACAAAGATCAAATCAAAAAAGCGGAATTTATTCCCGAACTACTTATATTAGGGGGGAAATTGCAAAGAAATAAAAAAAAAAAAAAACCGCAATGCAGTGAAAATCAATTTAAACTTCGCCAATTTTAGTTCGCCAAATATTACACTTTATCAGCTCAATAGGCGGTTTTGTCCTGTCGTACAGAAACGGCGGGGAGAGACGCGGCGAAAATGTCTCATGAGGGGGATGATAGAGATAAATTTTGCGGCGGAAATGTCCTACGTTGCGGCGGAAATGTCCTGTGCCCAATAAAACTACTACTTACGTGACCCGCTAATGAGTTTCATATTTGATTTAGTTAAGCCTTCATTCAAAATTCTCATTTTCATTATTATTACTGTTCACAGCAACCACGTTTTGTAACAATGGATTTCATATTTAATCATTTAGGACAAATCGCATTAAATTTTACTACTTATTAATTGATATCTTTGTTAATTAAAATTATAATTTAAAACTAATAAAGCCTGAAAAATTACCAATCTATCGGTACCTGGTTCGACTTTCAATTCATTGGCGCTCAGGAGAAAAAGCATGACATAGATAGAAACAAAGAAAAAAATATACTCAGTTTTTAATATAAGTAGATTAGTTTCCCATGTGGATTTGTTTGTCGGTTTGTTTGTTTGTTTGTTTGTATGTATGTAACTCTGCGTAAAAGATAAAATTCCCGTTCACTGCAAATATAAAATTAATATATTTAATACTATTGTTGAAACTAAAGGCTAAACTGTATTACATGTGGATGTATTATAAGTGCATGTAAACTTAGTGGATATTAAAAAGTTTTGAAAATCAGAGGGAAAAAAATCAGGTAGATTATTATGAAATCAGTTAGTGAATCTTTTCAGTTTGATTGATTCTAAAAGCGTATTTTTTAGTTTTTTCAAACTATAATTTAAATTATTTCTGCTTCAAAGCTTTTTAAACTGAAATTTGAGCCATTCATTCACACTGTAACACCGCGGTCATTCTTTAAAACTTCAACTAGTATGAAATTCAGCAAACTTCAATAATTACTAAAACGGAACCGGTAACATAACTAGAGCCCATGGGCCTCATGACACGGATTGACACTTAGTAATTACTTTAACTTTACTAAGAAATAATTCAAACGAATTTCAAACAAATGTAATAGCTTTGCTATTGCATGTGAAACTAAAACCGAAATTTTTAAAAATTAAGTTATCTTGCACGCTAAAAAAAGCTACAGTTCTACTAGAAAATTGCTAATAAACTGTGCTGACATAAAGTTTTCTAGAAACTTCTTTAGTAACACTGTCAATCTTACTTAGAAAATAGATATATCGTTTCTAGAAAAGTGGATGGAATTCCAGTTTCCTAGGGGTTTCCTGCAGTTTTTCTACAGGAAAGTAACGATACAGCTTTTTATTGAGGCAGGCGAACATCCTAATACTTGGGGGAAAAAAATATTTTCAGATTTTTGAAAATTTTCGATCCCCTCATGTTCTGATTTCTGAATCCGCAAAATAAAATTTAGTCCATGAGGTTTTGAGAAAGATAAAAGAAATTTCATAACACGCAAATGAAGTTTTTACTTTGACTTTATTTTTTCTTTCGTCATTTTCTCAAAGTTATGTTCTCGCAATTTTTGTTTACGCTAGCAGCTGTAGCAAAAAAAAAAAAAGTTATCTCTATATACTTGAAACTTTGCAGAAATATTAAGTAGTTATACTGCTGTGGTAGGCTCTAAAAGCTAATGTGCAAGTAATATGTGGCTTATAAAAAATAATCAATAAAAAGCTGGGTGGCGAAAACCATGTTCACAGCTGAAATTTTAAACACTTAGCTATAAAACACGTTAATAGTAAACTATTTCCAGTTTTGGAGGGTCATATTATTTTATGTGTCTAACAAAGAGATAAATACAAGATTTTTTTCTATGATGAAAAAGTCAATGCATTTGAAGTGTTAAGAAAAGTGACTTTTTATTTCAATAACCTCCTCCTTTGTTGAAGTCGCTTAAAAAATGTTGTGTAAAATTTTTTTTGTCACAAATAACTGGGCAAAATGTGCTATTTAAGTCATAATAAATAATCATGCTAAATTTAAGAAAGGTACAATGAATATTAAAGAATAAAGTTTTTAGGGGGTTCCCCTACTTTAAATACCATTGTAAAGATGCAGCTTTTGTTTAAGTAGCACTACTTAAGGAAGAGCTGTATCGGTTCTAGAAAAGCTTATGGAATCCCATGGCGCGTTCCGAGTGCTGGCTCGAACCGCCCAGGAAGCTCGGGTTCTTCCTAAAGCGTTCAGAACCGCCATTTGGGAAGCCCGAACG
Source organism: Uloborus plumipes (assembly GCA_038373865.1). Classification (NCBI taxonomy): domain Eukaryota; kingdom Metazoa; phylum Arthropoda; class Arachnida; order Araneae; family Uloboridae; genus Uloborus; species Uloborus plumipes. The sequence goes on from JAXGGA010006374.1 coordinate 38,757, forward strand.
TCTCAAATGTTGCTCAAAGTAGTGGCCCGAGCCACTCAGATTAAAGCATAAACAGCCTAGGTCACGTGTTTGGACGTTTAGCAAAGGATGATGCTCATTGGCTGAAATTTATTTCTCTTTCGTCTGCTAGGATGTCCAAAGAGTGACTAAAACAAAATCTTGAAAATATACACACAATGTCAAAAATACGCACGCTATTTGCTCTGATGAATCTAAAAGGTTATATTTCCGTGAGAATCGGTCATTGCAGGAACAGTTCTGTCAAATAAGCGAGATCGATGAAATTCTTTACTTACTGTTAGCCTATTTCATCGTAAATTCCTTCATTTAAAATAACATATTTCTCATTAAATTCGATAACTCATTTCAATCCCACGCTCAACCATGACGGTAGAGGAACAATAGTTGTCGCGAAAGTTGAGAATGGTATCATTTTGTGCTAAAATATAGGAGCAAATGCAGGATTGTTCCTGCATTGACCGGTGCCTTAGTAACAGCTTTTTGGGTCATGCCCGAAGTTATTTTATGACGTCACGGCTGGGACACTCGGGGGGCCCGGGCATAGGCGTAATTTGGCCTCGAAAAATGGGGGGGCAAACTTTTTGCAAGGGTTTCTTTTTTCAATTAAAATAATGCAAAATGTACTTTTTCAAAAAAAAAAAAAAGATAATAATAATAATAAAATAATCATAATAAAAATAAATAAATAAACAAATAGTAATAATAATGATGATGATGATAATAATAAAATCAAAAAATCGAAAAACTTTTTACGAAATGTTAAATGTTTTAAAAACAGAACAAGGCAACAGAGACGAGAAGAGTACATCTAACTCTCTGTTACTGAGAGTACATCTTAAAGAAAATCTACAGAGGGATTAGTTGCTAAAATTTCACATGTGAAATAGGCATTGTTCATTCATTTGGTCAACTTCTGGAAGTACATTTACTAATCTTAATGAATTCAGGAAACATAAATTAGTAAAAGCGATATTGATTTAACCATTGTTGAGAGCAAAAGGTCTTATTAGCATTGGTAACATTAAGAAGAAAAATTTTCTTTCACAAGGATTTGAAACCAACATCTTTAAAGTGTTAAAGCTGAATCAATTAAGATTCAAAAAAATTGAAAAGCTGGGTGATAAACATAGAATGTGAAATGACTCGCCGAATCGAAACTGTATTTCAACCAATAAAATTTATTGCACTGAAAAACTCAATATGTTTGGCAACAACCATTCCGTATTCCTAAACTAAAAATTTATTCTTTCCATTTTTTTTCAACAGGTAGGTCTTGAAATCTTATCGATTTCTAAAATCAATCTCAGTTCTTACTGGTTTTTTAATCCATGCTATACAAAAAATCTCTGCTCTAAGAATCAAATTTACATACACTGAGTCATAACGTGCGCAACAAGTCAGGAATATCAAAAGCTATAAAATAAAATGTGTAATCAAAAGTTACATGTATTACCGAATAGCAAAAAGGAAATAAAAATTAGTTTAAATTTACAAATTAAATATATAAACCGTGAAAACAAGTAAAAATCTGTTTAAAAAAAAAAATATATTCAACCAAGCACTAATGAAGGGTAAGGCGCCTTCCTTTCATCTCTGACTCTGCCTTTGAAGAAAATGCATTGATGACAGAATCCTTATCTATTATAATGTCCCTTTCAATGTTCAATAACGCAAGGTCTAATAATCTTTCTTGCCCTGTTGTGCAGCGCAGATACGTTTTGAGTCTTTTTAATGAAGAAAAGCTTCTTTCACTTGATGCGGTACTATCATTGGTATGCATAAGAAAGTTTTATACAATGTATGAAGACTTATAAATCCATTTCTTATATCGTGTTGCTTAATGTATTTGATTTTGTTTTCCAAGTTATCCGTCTCTGTTGAGCTTTTAAATATGCGATTAAAAATTTGAACTTCAGTTTTGATTTCTTCTAAATTTAAATCGTACAAATTGGAAATCAGTTCCAAACTTTGGATTCTAGGTTCATTTTCTGTCAAGACATCTGAAAACGCTACAATTGCTCAATTTCATTAATAATTACATCTAAAACTTTAAAATAATTTTCGATTCAATAGTGGTCTTTCGGAGTAGTTGTAGATTGTTTATCTCCGCCTCCTAATTTCTGGGGCACACGCTTGTGTCTTTGAATGTGAGAAGGTTTAAATCCCATAGCTGTAGAAAGATCGGAAGTAGTTTTCCACAAATTTTCAAACTCTTGATCTGTTCTAAGATTTTTTAAGATACTCTTTGTTTCCTTGACCATTTTTAATACGTTGTTATAATTTATTTTTGGTGACTGTAAATATTTAGACAAAATGTTAAGAGATAAAAGTGGAAAGACTAACCTATTTGTTAGAGATCTATTATCTTCTACTTCGTAACTTTTTATCTTTGCCAAAATTGGAGGAAACTGGAGATGGATCTTCTGACACTGCAACTCTAAACTCTAGTATTGACTAATAGCTTGACGTGCCCTATACCCTTGTAGAACCGAATCAACAAGTGGACTCTCTTTTTCCAATCAAAATTCAAAATTAGTTTCATCAGCGTATCCTAACTAACAGGGGCTCAATGTGTAGGCGTGCATCTTTTTAAGGACTATTTTTTCGATTGGTGGGATATATGTTGCTGTGACAGATGCTCAGATAGACTAGACATTCTTTTTGCTAATTAACCGGAGACAGTCTGTACACGCCTCCTAGTTTTGCGGTATACCACATACATGCATAGTAAAGCAATAAAAATTAACTTAATTAATAATCCGACAACTGACAAAGGCAATCCGACAACACACGTACATATTGTGAAGCGATAAATAAAGTACTAAGGTTACAGGATTACCTATAGAAATAACCCGACAAAGGTTATCCGACAAAGTCAAGTAGCTGTACCTTTCCATTCATGAGAAATTTTTGTTGTCTGCGGCGTCCAGTTATTCATAACTTGAGTGAAAAAATCGTGGGAAAGAGTTAGATATTCCCATGCGCCTTCCAATGGTGGTCTGATCTAGATCTTAGTCTGATCCATATAATAGTGGAAGAAACTAATAATAGCCAATAGCTTCCATAAATAATGACACATGTTAAAGAACACTATCTTAACTCTTTATACCAAGATAAGCTTCAAGTCCTTCTCACAACTTTAAAGGGACTGACTTCCACGCAACCATCAAGGATCCAAGGCACCGTCAAAGCTGAAAGATTACCTTGAGCGTCAACTCAGAAGCCGGCTCTCAAGGGAATCATGTCCATCGTAGGTCAGCTTAAACTGTAGAATCAATGGAATCAGAACTGTGTTCCGGGCTTCGGCTACATCTAAATAACTACAGCGGATTGTCAGTGTTGCAATTAAAAAAAAGGGAAGTAAAAACAGAGAGAGGGCTAATCTGAATCAGAGTCGAGGGGGAGGGGGGGGCTGTACTGTAACATTTATTTTAAAAAATGTCATGTAAATGTTTCTTTACAAAATAATAAAAAGAAATTGAAAAAGAAAAACATCAATTAAATTTGCCAAACAACTTTCAAGTATCAGCTACAAGTATTGTTTTATTATGCAATTTTATCATCTTTTTTCGTTCAAATTGCTTTTTTCAAAGATACCTTAAGCAACGTAAATTAAACAGATTTTGTCCTTTCAGGGCCCCTTGTTTGACCATGTATATTTAGGGAGGTCTTATGGATAAAATCAGACCCTATTTATTGCTTAAAAGCAGTTTCCAAGGAAAAGGGGGTGGGGGCTTGCTATCAGGAAGAGAGGTTGCTTCCTTGTACCGAGACTGTCTCTGTGTTAAAAAAGTGGGAACTTGGAACAGTTTACCGGAAGAGGCGGTAAGGAGCAATGGAGTAGATAGCTTTAAGAAGGCCATTGATCTTCATTGGGGTCTTTAATTTGACTAGGACCAGCCCAGTTGGGCCCAGAGCCTGCTGCTGGTCGTCGCATTTGTATTGTATTGTATTGTATTGTATTGTATTGTGTCCCGTCTTTTCCTACAATGGTTACATTTAGGAAATTGCATTTTTTTCTCGTTTGAAAATAAAGTATGCATCATTTGACAAACAATTAAACAATTTTTTTTCACTTAAAAACTAGGGGGCAAAATAATAACTCTGCCTCTGGACCAAAAAAAGTAGGGGGGCACTTGCCCCCCTATGCCCCCCCTAGATTACGCCACTGGGCCCGGGCGAGCACTCTGAAAGCTCCCAGTTCAGTATAGATTTTCTAGTGGTGCTTATTTTTTTTAATGTGTGACGTAGCTGCAGTTTATTGGTCTTCATCTCAGACAATCTTGACACAGTGTAGCTGTTGTTTTAGCAATTTGGTGGGGTATTTTTACAGTCCATCAACGACTAAACAATAAAAAAGATAAGGGACAGTACCTTAATAAACAACAAATAAATATATTTTGAAACCAAGGGTGGATCTAAAGATGTTCTCAAAGGAGGGACGATTGATTTTTCTTACCTATACTTTTTGCAATCTTCATACTGGTTTACAAATATTGATCACAAACGATTTGGACTTCAGCTTCAAAACATTTCCTGAGAAGAACCCCAAACGTTCTTCCCCCTTCATTAAAACTCGTACAAAATTGCATTTTTAGAACTTCAATACCGAAAAATTACTGATAAAGTGTCCCCTCAAAGGAGGGGCGATCGCCCCTCCCTTACATCCGCCACTGTTTGAACCTCTTTTTTAAATGTGTAAAGAGTAAAGAATATTCTTTAAAGTTTGGTAAAAATATTTTTTGAAAGATCAGGGATTAACATTTTTGATGATAGTTTTTACAGACAACGAAAAATAAAGGAAAAATCAAAAAAGAGTATTTTATGTCTCACTGATGAAAGTGACAGTGAATAGTTCTTTTCCTATGAACTTTTTTTCATCGAATCAAAAGCAGGCAAAGAACCCAAGAAAACGAAGACCATAGTTCATAAAAGAAAAGAGAATTAATACATTTCTTGATTGCATAGCCAGTTCAAATTTCAAAAGATTTCGGCTCACTTTGAGGTGCCGTTGAGACACAAATTTCCTTTGCACGCTTGATTCAAGTCCGCCTTCCTGCACATCCAAAACTTCACATTTTCCTTTCAGTTAAATGAACATCTTCTTACATCTGAAAAACTTTTTTTCCTCTCGGAACTGTGTTTTTACGAGGAGTTTTGCTACTAACAGAAAAAAGAAAGAAATATATATATATCCTTTACTCTTTGCCCAAATTGAACTGGCTCCCCAAATACAGAGTAATTTCCTTTGCAGATTCCTCCTTTTCCGCTGTCTTTCTCTGATTCACCTTTTGATATTAGTTTTTTCTCTTCTTTCTTTTTCAAATTTTGCATCAGTAACTAACACTTTGGTTTTTAAAATTCAAATTTCCGGCACGCTTTTATTTTGTACGTTTTCTAAAAATTGTTCTTATGTAGATCAAAACAGAACGGAGAAATAATTCTTTGAGTAATATTGCCGCCTCACTACCATAGAACTTTTTAAGTGGTATTTTTAACAAAATAACTCTTCTCAGATCTCCAAAATCGCGATTCTCTTCTTTTTTATTTAAAGTTGAATATAAACGTGTCATTATAAAAAATCAGTTTAGAAACTTTTAAAAATCCCACTCCAGCAATACTCAATCTGTGACCCTTAAAGTCGCTTGCGATCCGCTGAATCCTTCAAATATAATCTGACATCATTCAAAAAGAAAAATCGGACAAAGCATTTAATAATTCTCGAAGGTTATGTAAAATACACGCAAAGGTACAATTTATATCAATATTTAATGAAAATTGAAAAAAAAAAAAGCAAATCTTTACTGCTTTCGTTTTTCCAGAATGCAGGAGTTATGGGGTAAATGTAAACACCTTAATCGCACATCAAAAACAGCTGGAAAGGTGAAATTCACAACTAAATGTTTTAAGTAACCTTCCACATGACCAGTCATACTAGTTGAAACTAATTACTTTGCAATACAACCGATTGGACGCTCGTGAAACTCTCGAAATCTCTTCTGTATGTTACCTAGCCCTCGCTTAGCAACAGTTTAGTTTCAAAAATTGCCACAAGTGCAGTAATAGAGCTTGTTTTCCATCTACCCCATGTTTCCTTTTACTCCAACTAACCCTACTTTAATTGGTATTTATTAGTTCCAAAGACACAAAATGAAAAGCAGTATTTTCTCCTATTTCTTATTAAGCTAAAAATGCTCTTATATTCATTAAGAGTAGGAAAAAATACTTAAAGTTAGGTAAAAGTTCGAGAAATATCAATTTAAGTATTCCACCCATATCTACAGTTGCCGCTTCATCGGAGTTTTTTTTTTCGTCTCATTATATTTCAGAGCCATTTTTTTCCGTCCTAATTGCCCAGCGTAGGATGAATTTTTAAAGAATCCTTTTATTAACGTCCTCCTCTTTCCTAGCTATTCACTGAATAAGGGCTTCGGTGGTTGTAATGCAGTTTAATGAGATAATATTTCAAGTTGGAAATTCAGAGAGATCAGATTCGTTGAGATGAGCCCCGCATTTTTGAGGATGAGTGCTTCAGATCACTCAAAAATGATATCGATTACTGGTTATTATGCAGATTTCACTAACTTAACCTGTTTAAAATGAATTGAGAATTTCTTCAAAACGTTTAATTTTGTAGAAATGGAACTAAAATATCATACTGTGGGCTAAGATGTTTAATTTTAGTCCATAGTAAAAGCTGTGCTTAATTTGCATGTTAACTCACAGAGATTCAGCTCTTGTAGTTCTTTTTGAAATCATGTGAATGTTTACTTATAATAAGTTATTTACGTACAAAGCGAAATAAAATTGCGTATGGAAATTTCTGAATTACATAGGTTTCTCAATATTTATTCATTAGAAATTAAGCAGTGGGTAAAATTATAGTTTGTTGTCTATATCCTGAGTTTAAATATATTTGCTTCAATTTTTCTACATATGTATAAAAAGAATGGTAACAATCGGTTGGACCAACTTCGTCTGTTGCCAGAAAAACGTTTAATGCAGAGCATGCACATGATTTTTCTTTTCTTTTTTAAGTTTGACTACAATAATGCTTCTCAAACATTTCAAAAAAAAAATTAACATTTCGCATTACGAATGAAAATGTGTTCTTAGTTTAATGCTCTTGAAAATAAATAGACTGAAAACCTAAAAATGTTTAAAAAAAAAAAAACTTCCTCGTCGACTTAAAATGAAATCACACAATCCAAACTCATGATTGAATTGGGTTATTTAGTTTTAAGATTCGAGAAAATTTTAAGCTTATTTTTCAACGTGAAAAGTAAATTGTAATTGTTTTTATTACAGACATAAATATCTATTTTTTTAATTAAATTTTTCTCTTATTTCAGACATTTTACAAGCTTCACAGTGAATCTGAACTTTCAGATAGCAAAAATCCGAATGAAATTTACATCACAAAGCGACGGAAATAACTCCCAAAAATAAGGCAGCTGTCGGAGCTAGTATTTCGAACCGCTCTGCAATGGAGGCTCTAACTCCCAATTGAAAAGTAAAATGTGTCATTCCATCTTAGTTATTACTATTAGTGCTTTTGTATCTTTATTATTATTTCATTCCTTGTTTTGTACTTATTAAAATCAAAACACTGTCTGATCTTTCATCGTACGACCTTCCTCGCATTTGCGTATGCCTGAAATCTCTTCTGATTTTCTCAAAATAGGGGGGAAATGCAAAGTAACATTCAACAGGAAGTAAGAAGCGAAGGCACCGGCAAGTGCGTCTCTTTAAATTATCACCTCTTTTTCAAATGGAAGCGTTCGTGACCGCCAGGCGTGGAGTTCGCAGACAGACAGTAACAGATGTTTTTTGTAGAATAAACAATTTTGTTTTCGATACAATAAGCTTTTACTTATGGAAACGTTTTGTAAGAATACAACTGTTACTTTATTTTTTTACAAATTAGTACATAGGAAAGTAGGCTTTTCAAGTCTGGACGAACTTATTATCATTATTTCATAAAATGACAATAGGGAAGAAACTTTTGTGGACCAATTCATTTCGATTTGTTCGGCACAAGTCTTATTACGCTTATTTCGATGGGATCCAATATTGATACTGATCGGTCAAAAACCCTCTAAGTACGTTAATGGTGACTTGTATTCGTTAAATATTTCGTGGTAATCAAATCCTTAAAAGTTCTCATATCGAACTAATACCTCTGGGTGTACTGAATTTAGGGCTGCTCGGCTCCTAATCTGAATCAAAAATTTTGAAATGTTGATAGTTGGTTGCTCCAAGAAGCATAAGTTGCCGTGAATTGGAATGTATATTGTACTCGGTTTCCTGAGTGTTATAGGACTTGACAACAGAATTATTCTTTCATGACTGCCTTAACCCTTTAATGCCTAGCGTCCCTTTTTAGGGACGATCCAAAAAAGGGTCTTAATTTCGCCAAAATGAACATTTCAACCAAATAATAGTGTTCAAATAATACCTTGGTATTGTTTCGATTCGTTATTAACAGATTGCAGCACATAAACATTGTAACCATTGTTCTGTAGCAGTTTTAATATGATCTTTATCCAAAATGACTTCGTTCATAATCTCAAGAAAAAAAGCTAAGTTTTCAAAGTTATTCCCAGCTTCCCAGTTTATGTTAGTTGCTGATTTTATTTCTTCTTATAAAATGTCTTTTTAAATATTACATCGTAGGCAGAAAAAAAATTAGTAAAAAAAGTATGTACCCTTTGGGGTCTATCGTAACTTTTAAGGGACGAATTTTCTTTCCTTAATATTTTTTTTACATAATGTTTTTTTTTTTATTATTATTTTTCCTATCCATTAAACACTGTTTGTAACCAGTATACAAAATATCTTTGGAAAAAAAAGTGTCAGGCATTAATGGGTTAACATTCAATTTATAACTGCTTGCACCGTTTGAAAATAAAACAGATAGTTGTAGTTTATTATTATTATTGTTTATTCATTTTTAACCCTACACTGCATCGCATTGCCAATCGGATACATGGACTATTTTCCCTTATGACCGGAAAAATGTATCGTAAGGTAACTCAAGCACAAAAAGCAAATATTAGTTATCTTTAAGGGGTTACAGTACCTTTCTAACAAATTTCTTTAATTTAAGTGAAAAAGTTAATTCTTTGAAATATTTGTTTCTGCACTTGTTTAAAAATCAATAATTTATTTTCAAACATCAAAAATTTTAAAAACTTTTTTTGAAAATTTGAAAAATGTAAGAAAATTTCAGTTTTTTTAAAACCCTAAGGCTTTTTTGTTTCTGCACTAATTTCAAAATTTCTTTTTGCGAAATGATCACAAGGAAAACCTCAACAAATCTGTGCATTCATTTTCTTATATTTTGATTAGAAAATATTTTGTGACCTTTTATGTAAAAAAATCTTAGAAAATTTTGTTCTTCGAGGTTTAACAAACCCTAAAAATTTTTGTAATTTATAAAACGCTTATTCCATGCACAGTTTTGTTAAATATATTATCCTGAGTGCAAAAAATATTGCTTTAAAGTGATATCTTTAATAGAAAAAATTCCTTAGCATTTCTAGTAACATAGAAACACTAAAAACTGATCACCGAGAAAAAGCACTTTAAAGTTTGGCTTTTCCATTAGAACACATAGCATGTATGCCCTAAAGTCACTCATAACTTTTTAAATAATTTAGCTAGAACAATGCTGTTTTTCTCTGAGTGTTTTAAATAACTTTTACTTTTGAAATAAGCAATAAAATTTTTTTTGGTCTTTTGGTCATTTTTGAGGTACTGTAACCCCTTAAAGCAAGTAAAACCATCTATCCTCATAATTAAGTTTTTAAAAATATTTTCCTATGTTTTCTTATTACATTGAAAAACAAAATGTATATTTTTCAGAGAACGAAAAAATCATGCAGTGTAGGGTTAATGGTATCTCCCCAAAAACAACAGTGTTGTAAAAAAATCCCCCGCCAAGAAAACCTTAAATACTCAGCCTTAAAAAGTTATGATATCGAGTTTTCCCGCCAAGTTTGTGCCAAACTACAACTAACCTATATGTATAGTTCTTTTAAATTGTTTTCAGTCCTGCCAGGCGGGAAGCTTTGTCTTGTGAGGTGGTTGCTTAATGAGTAAAAACTTCCCGCCTGGCAGGACTGAAAACAATTTAAAAGAACTATACATACAGGTTAGTTGTAGTTTGGCACAAACTTGGCGGGAAAACTCGATATCATAACTTTTTAAGGCTGAGTATTTAAGGTTTTCTTGGCGGGGGATTTTTTTACAACACTGTTGTTTTTGGGGAGATATCACATGTTTTTGCATTAATATTATTTCTTTGCCTGTTTTTTTTCTCTTCAAAATTTACTTTGCATGTTTTTTTTTCCCTTCAACATTTTTCTTGGCGGTCCGTCATCTGTGGTTTTCTTGGCGGCATGCATTTGGTGCAAAAGTTCAAGGATCTTCTTCAGTCTGGGATAAATTTGAAATCAATCACAATGTACCATCCGAACCGACGCAAAACAAAGCTAGTTGCTAACAATACTACGATTAAATTAAAAGTTAAAAAGAAAACCCCAACCCTTACTGCCGATCTCATATTAAAATGAACTAAATTGAAGATCCCTTTTAAAAGCCTTATGCAATAAAATCAATTACAAATATTTTATTTGTTAACAAATAGAAACTGGCAACAGATGAAATTATAAATCATTGAGTTTTCTTTCCTCGTGGCCCAACAATGAAAACATAAATGCTCAGATGTTGATCAGAGCTAGTAGATAGAAATCGGACCAATTTTAAGCATTAATAACTCCGGGGTGCGATGACCCCGGGGGTTAAATTTTGGGAAAATGTCCTCAATGTCTCATCGAGAATATTCATACCAAAAATCAACACTAAAGACCCCCGGGGAGAAAAGATACGGAAAATAAAAACAAGGGGGGAGGGGGTGGGGGGTCGAAAAACCCCCTATGCCGAGCTTTGGGACAAAATAAATGTGGGTGCAAGCGTAGAGCTCAATCGGAGTTACCGTTTATTCTGGACGCCTGTCAAACAATTTTTAAAAAGTGCGAAAAATAGCGATTTTATAACATATATCACCCCTCCCCCTGAGGGTCCTGGATGTTTTGCTTTAGTATGTGCCGTCAGGGGCCGCTGGAGATTGAGTATACCAAAAACGAACTCTAGGGATCTTCATGGGGCTGAGATACAGAGGGGTGAAAACCCCGGTTTGGTTACTCGCGTAAACAGTCCTTGGTCGCTCTTTTACATTTTTCTTGACGAAGGAAATTTCTTGGCGGCTTGTATTTGGTTTTCTTGGCGGGGCGGGACGCTCCCGCGTCCCGTGATCAGGGACAGGCCCGTCATTTAGGGGGGTCGAGTGCTCCCCCCCCCTTGACTTTGAGAAATCAATGTACTGTCTAACATTTTTTCGCGAGACCTCCGTCGCATCTGCGCACGCGCCAAGTCTCTTCTGACTTTCTCGAAATAGGGGGGAAATGCAACGAGGAAGTAGCAAGCAAACAAAAACTGAAGGCATCGGGAAGTGCGCATCCTAAACCTAACTCTCCTTTTTCAAATGGAAGCGTTCGTGACTGCAAGGCGCAACAGGCAGTAAGTGGGCGTGACTTTTGATGTTTTCCGATGAAACTGCAGTGTGTCCCCCCCCCCCCTCCCTGGAAAAACTTGAAATGACGGCCCTGATCAGGGAGCATACTATGTGGTCGTCTACAAATGCTGTCACACTTTGAGGGGGTATTTGAAATTGTGACAATATGTGACGAAAAGGAAGAACGGGGGTAAATAAAGCCTGAAATGAAGAAGGCAAAGAGCGAGGATAAACTAAAGTGTGACACTTTTTGAAAAGAGAGAAGAAAGAGTAAAATTTATTGAAAAAAAAAGTTGGACATGATTTATGGATAGACCCTAAAAGCATTTTTGCCGTATCATTTTACCTCTTTCTTAACTACAACAAAAACAAATTTTAGTTCATTCCTATCAAACGTATCAAACCATTAAATAAATTCTCACTCAAAAAAAGTCAATTAATTCTCTAAAATATCTTTCCTCACCAAAATGTTCGTGCAAGAAAATCTGATTTATTTCCAAAGTTTTTTAGTATTTAACCTAAGTAGATTAAAATGTAAGTGTAAGTAGTTAGTAAATCATACCATTAAATAAATTCTCACTCGGAAAAACGTTTATTCTTCCAAATACTCTTTCTTACTAAAATGTTCGTGCAAGAAAATCTGATTCACTTCTTGAGTTAGTTATATCCTGAGTAAGGAGAGCTGGCGGCTCAGAGTAAAATTAATTCCCATTCTCCGCACTTTTCCCCTGATGGTTGTCATAGTTATGGCGTAATGGACTTCTTCCCCACTTAGCTTTTGCAACAATGATTAAATGCAAAAGGTTACAATTGCTTTGTGCGTGAACTGTTATTCCGTTAAAAAATCAACGTAAAAAAGCACAACATTTTCCCAGAAATTTTTCTGTTTTAAAATATGACTAGATTTGTTAGAAAACGTTGAGAAATAACTGAGACATAAGGATATAAATAAAAGCGTAAGCCTCATTCGGTAAACATAAAATAAATGGAATGCCTCAATAGCAGCGCATAAAAAATAGAGTGGAGTTGTTTTCTTTCGTACGGTTTCCATGGAGACGACGAAAAATTTCTAAACTTGATACGCCTATTTTAAAGTAACCGAATATAAATGAAAAATGATCAAATAAGTTCTCTTACAGATTTTACGTTGTTTGCTAAGCTTCTTGCACTGAGGAAGGGGCTCCATTGTAGCCTTGAAATAGCTATTTGCTGTACTTTCTACCTGGTTTGTGCTTTATTTACGTTGATTTTTAACTTCAAATATAACCGAGTAAAGTCCAAGTAGGAAAAAAAATTAAGTGTAAGTAGTTAAGTATTTTTAGTTTAACTTAATTAAAATTCGTGGTTCAAAGTGAAGCTTTGCTGTACCAGTGCAAGTCAGAAACAACCTACTAAGTTTAAACTCAAAAGCTTCAACCTTATTCCTCTCGAGATAAAACAAACTAAACAACAGCAATAAATATCTTAAAGCTAATAAAATTCCACAGCTGTACGCACCGTTCAAACAAAAGTTTTTACAGTTTCCAGTGATTTACTAATATCCCTCTGTTGCACAAGTTGCCAGGGAATTCTTCGAAAGTATGCCCGACTGGAAAGTGCTAAAATACCTTTACTCTTCAAGGGTTGATTTGAAATCAATAATTTTCTCCCGAATACATGCGGCAATACCTTGAGGGAGGTTGTATTAAAGTTTGGAAGAATTTAGAGCGTCTTTGATGGAATTTTGATCGAGTGCTGGTAAAGCTTTTAATTGACGAAGAGCGTTCGAATGTGTTGGCGCGGTTAGAACATCATGCTCGGTTTTGACATGTTTCCAATATCTCGCATTTTCGATCTGAGATTCGAAAGGTTTCGTGAAATAAATAATTAAGAAAAAAGTTAAAAACGCGAAGAAAAATATATATATATAATATGCGTTAATGCATTGCAACAATGAACGGAGAGATTAAGATTAAAATAAATATGATTAAGGAATGTTGGGAGGAAGAAATTATTCAGTAAAATGTCAAAAAAGAAAGCGCAATAATAAGGAAATCAGAAACACACTTCAATATAACAAAAGCAAAATCTTAACGTTAAAACACACAAATTTGTACAGTTTAGCTCTAATTATGGGTATTTCGACTTTTTATAACACAGGTACTGTCTGATCTTCTTTGGTAAAACCTTCCGCGCATTTACGCATGCGTCACGTCTTCATTGATATTACCAAAATAGGGGTGTCAGGTAAGATAACAATAACGGGAAGAATAATAAAAAGCAGGGCGTAGCAAACAACGTGAAACGATGCTAATTTCAAATACATAGTTTACTTGAATATGTCAAAAGGATACAGCAAATGCAAGCTTTAAATTGAAAATTTCTGAAAGTTATTACCCACAACCCATCTACTCTTTTTTAAATGGGACTTCGCGAGTGCCAGGCGCGGCATTCACGGAAGGACAGCGCTCATTTATATTACGTTTCGATACAGTGGAAGCATATATTGGGTGGAAAAATTCGGTTCACAAGTAAATTGAAAAATACAAGAGATAAATTTCAAAATTTGTCCAAAAAAATTACTCACTTGGAGAAAGCAAAACTGGAAAGCATTACAAAGATGGATTTTAAACTAGAGGAAGGAAAACGAAGAAAAGCTGTGCATTTACGTTTAGAATTTCTTGTAGATTTTCAACCACCACTTTTTCCAACCGAATAATACAATCTATGTAAATAAATAATAAGATTTTGTATGTGTGTGTTCCCTATGCAAATCCACAGAGTTTACGTCTAATCTTCGCTGAATTTAGTAAGAAAGTATTTTAGCAGTGGGAGACACTTTTAGAAAGGTTTTTAAAAGTTAAAACGAGACCAAACCGCTCGAATTTTGATTTTTAATCCAAAAAAAGGACATCATATTTCTTTTTCTGTACCTATAATTATGATTTCATTTCGAACTTGGTACGATTCTACAAGAATCCATTCGAAGTTTTTTCCCACATTCCGAAGCTCGAAACTCATAAATAAACTAGGGTATACCGACCATTGAATGAACACTTCCAGTGAATGAACACCTCGTAATGTTCCTAAAAAATTAGGTTTTGAAGCATTTTGTCAGATGAATTAGCAGAAGTAACTCCTTTCTACGCATTTACCGAAAGAAAATGACTAGAAAATGCTGCATTTATTCCCTGGTAGGGGTGTTCAGTCACTGGATCTGGGTACTTTTTTTCGTTTTAACCCCCATAAAACCTGATGCGGGACCATAAAAGCTCTCCCAACTTTTTTTCAAAACTATTGCTTATATCATCTGAAGTGTTTTTACTGTCATGTGGCAAAAGCTAATATTTTTTTCCGACGCTTTGCTTAAAATTCTCTTAAGTGTTCATTCACTAGTCTGTCTACCCTATAAATAGTTTAAGAGATTTTAAGTTAGTCGAACTTTATTTAAATCTAGCTGCGTGGCCCGGCTCTGCCCAGTACACCTTGAGAATAAAATTTATGTCACGTAACGCTTGTCTATAAAAGACCCGATTAAAGTCGACATTTTCCACAGTTCGAAAAATTAATCAATCGCCAAAAAAGTGTTAAATCCCCGCTGCAGGAAAAGCAAAAGAAAGAATTTATTTGCCTATGTTCAAGAAAAAAATTGCAACACCTTTTCCTCACTAATAATTTATTTCACCCTATTTAGGCCGGAATTCAAGTGAAACACGGACGATCGCAACTCACCATTGCAATCGCAAATTCCCAAATTTAGATTCAAGTGAAACGTTACAATCGCTACGAGATGCTATTCTGTCGTAATTCGATTTCCAGTAGTAATTGCAATTGCGATCGCTTCGAAGCGATTGCAATAGTGTTTCGCTTGAATTCGGCCCTTAATTTCTTTCATGCTCGTGCAGACGATTTTTATAAATCCAATTTAAAATGGATATTTCGAAATTTTCAAATGCCCGCATCTTTCTTCAGGGTGGAGATATCGATTAGTGGTTTTGAAAACTCTCGGAAGGAAACTTTCCTGAAAGGTATTTTTTGTGTTCTTTCGAATGAGACCAAGATCGAGAAGATCCGATAAGTATTTCGCTTGATAAAGCCATTTTGAAGTCCTTTATTTGAAATTCTAGTGGATCGGTAATTTTTTCCCGCTCAAAAACCACCCTGTGATCCTTCCTGTGTAGCCAAGTATGTTCCTGCCAAATTTCTTTCAGATCCGCCGTAAACTGTGGATTTGTATTATGTACACACATATGTATAAACATATAGATTCTTTGTTTTATTTTATGTGGATTAATTTTCTTAATCGTTTATGCAGTATAGTAAGCGTGCAAAAAAGAGCTAAATGTTTTGTTTCCCTGGCCATTTTTGCTCAGGTGTGAAGAAATAAAATTCTTCCCATTGTACTGTTAGCATTACGACGTCTCTAGAAATGGGGGATTCTAAATTTTCCCCTTGTGGATTCTTTTCTCGTGCCGCCATATTTTTTGTTTCATTTTATGTTTTTATTCATTAGGAACGAATTGTCGCACTGCTAAGGGGTTTCGTTGAAATAAAATTATGCAGTTCGCAACGCATGCTTCATTCAAAAATCTTCTTTCCTTTTCTCGGAAACTTAACACAATATTCTAAATAGAAGGACATGTAAAGGAAAGTAATGCTCGGAACCAAATTCATTTTATAGAAAACTTTACTTAAGTAAACTTCAATAATCTTGTACGAAATAATTTTTTCTGCGCTTCTTAATCTATACTATATTATTTACTTTTAAAACCGTTGGAAAAATTTGTAGATAAATTCTTGCTCCATTGCTTCCTTTTCATAAAAATAGTATAAAATTACTTTTTGCACACGAAAAACTAATCGCATAATCTCGAATTTGGTACCATTGAACAGATCATAAAAAAAAAACATTCGAAGTATTTTTTTTTCCTAACCTCTGAAGCTTAGATTAACTAAGAAAATAACTTACAAGCATTTTCAAGCTAAAAAAATTCATATTACTTTCTTAAAATACAGTCGAGCTCGCTTAATGGAATAGCCATTTTGCCACGGAAAAGTATTCTAATAAGCAGGATATTCCATTATCCTGGATCAAAATTAATACATTGCAACGGTGTGGTACATTGAAAAGATATTATATTAAGCGGGATATTCTTTTAACCGATATTCTAATAAGCGAGTTTCACTGTACTTTAACAACTTGAAGCATGTCATTTCTTTTCTCGTACACTGCCAGATATAAATTGACATCTTGCAAAAAATTTATTCGAAGAGAATTTATTCAAAAGGTCAGAAGTTTAAACTAAAATATCCATCGAATACATTTAAAAAAAAGTAAAACACCATTTGTTTTCGAAAAGAGTTAACGAACTCTCGAATATTTTTCTTCTCAACTTTTATAATTTTATAATTCCAAGTTTCACGAGAAAAGTTTCGGATAATGGTAGCAGAAAGGTGAAGAAAATATCTTGTTAATTATTCCAGTCGGTCCTCACTTAAAGCATTTGAAAAATCGATTTAATTTTCCGTGAAGGTGAAACTTTGATGCCTCTCTTGAAGTTTGCTTTCGCAGGGTGAGAAGTTAAAGAATTTAATGAAGTTTATATGATTAACATGAAACAAAGTTTCGGAGCAAGTTTTGAGACTTGGAGTCGGTTAGCTTGTAACTGCCAGGTGAAAATATTAAACTAAGTAATGTCAATTCTTAGAACGTGGGGTATGGGTTTGTGAAGTTATGTTTATGTTTGTTTGATTGAGTTACGGAAAATTCGTAGTTTGGATTTTGAATTAATGTATTTAAGCAGAAGATATTTCTTGTCGATGAAATTCAAGTATGATACTTTTGCAAACTTACGATTTGAAGTTTTGATAGAGTACATCGCGAACAGACTTTTCGATACAAAATCGGGTAAAAGATTTAATCAGTAAAGTCCGAAAAAAAAAAAAAAAAAAAGAGAACGAAAGAAAACTTAGTTCAACTGCAAGTTAACAGTTATATTTTGATTGTTTGAATTGTTATAATCAACTGTTTCCGGAAAAGGGCAAGGCTAATTAAAAATTTGTTTATTTATTTATTTTTTATAATAGGGGAGGATGGGGGTGAATGGGACAGGGGATGAATGGGACAACTGAATTTTTTATACCTAAAATTAACTTCAAATTTTTGATATTTTACCTAGTAGATGCCAGCGCCTGTACCACTTAGTAAATTGTGTTTCAAAGCATTTGCTTCCATGTTGGTGTAAACAAGACAGCAAAGCTTATTTTCCCACACCAAAAGTAAGTTTTTTTGTTAAAATTACTCCAGTGTTTATTAAAAAGGACTGCACTCAAAGCAAATAATGTTGTATCATGTTGAAAATATACTTATTTTACTATGATTTCAGACTGAAATGGAGAAAATCCATATTTATTTTCTATACCTACTTTTTGATAGACATAAACATGTGGGTATGGGGATGAATGGGACAACAGTTTGGGGGATGAATGGGACGGTTCCATTAATCACCGCATTTTCTGATTTCAAACCTTTGCATTAGAAACTTACAATGTTCAACACATTAAATTATTTTCTTATTTTTTATGAACTAAAATTTGGTATATAAGTAATTATAACTCTTAAACTACATTGACAAAATGTTGAAACTACTTAACTACATTGTTATTTAAGCCTATTGAAATCTGATCATGGCAATTTATTTTATATTCACATCATAAATTTTTAACTAAGAATGGGTAACAGCTTTAATTGCAGTCAATCCTTTTGTTTTAAAATATCTATAAATAAAAATAGCTATCAGCATTTTGTAACCATGGTTTTAAAAATTAATTTAACTTCTTTTTGTAGGATGCCACGGAATTGGAAAAAGAAAATGGAACGAATAAGGGGCGCCTCATCAACGATTAAAGAAGCCGTTAATGAGGTTGTCTTAAAGAGAATGCCTGTAAGAGCAGTTGCAGACGCATTTAATATGTCCAAATCGACTTTAGGCAGATATGTGAAAGAAGCTAAGCAGAGCGCTGATTTAGAATCCTATGCTCCAAATCCAAATGTTGTAAACAGGAAACTATTTTCAAGCGTAGAAGAAAACCAGTTGAGTGAATGTTTGAAAATTTCATCTCAAATGTGTTATGGTCTCATAACTGTTCAAACAAAGAAGCTAGCTTTTGAGTTTTCACAATTCTTACGAAATGTTCCGTCAGGTGGGAGGAAAATAAAATTGCGGAAAAGGTTTGGCTCTCAGGGTTTTTGTCCACACACCCAGAATAATCCATCCGCATGCCTGAAAATACAAGCCAATCAAGAGCGAGTAGTTTCAATAAAAATAATTTAAGTACATTTTTTGAGAAACTTGAAAAGCTACAAAACAAATATAAGTTTGAACCAGGAGATGTGTATAATTGTGATGAGACAGATCTTAGTACAGTCACGGAGTGTCCCAAAAGCAAAAAAAAAAGAACCAAACATTAAACTTTTTTTTCTAGTCATTTTCTTCACTTGTCCCATTCATTCCCAATGTTGTCCCATTCATCCCCTTTATGGGGATGAATGGGACAGAATACATGCACTCATAACAAATATTTTAGCAATGTAAAATGATAGCAAATTGACTAAATTCATTTGTTTATGTGTAACAAATAGTTGAAATATTTGTATAAAAATTGTTAAGTGGCTGAAAAATGTAGAATTTTTCGAATATTAATTAAAACATGAAATTTGTCCCATTCATCCCCACCCTCCTCCACCTAACCCTATTCAGAAATTTCCGATTAATGGAAAAAAGATCTTTTAAAGCGTGAATTTACAACCGTAGTCTTACCCTTACTTCCATACTGCGTCAATACAAGATTTAGCAATCTTCCAACATTAAAAACCACTTTAAAAGCCTGAATTTGCAAATAAACAACACGTGTTTCGAAGCTTTAAGCAACTCCGGTTTTCAATGCAGAGGTGACTTTGCATATCTCTACCTCAAAGCCAGACTAATGTGTCCAAAAATGGTGATTTTCAGTTTATTACTGTATTGTATGTGGAATCTTGTTCCGCATTGATCCAGGAGAACATTAAAAAAAAAAATTCATCTATATACATAAAAGAGTACTTCTGAAACCGTATGTCCGGGGTAATCTTCCAAACTACTGGACCGATTTTAACCATTTTTGCACCGTTAGATAGCTACAGTAACAGAGAGCAGGATAAGCTATAATTTATTTCTAAAAAGCTTAGTTTAAAAAAGTTATTATGGAAAACAGTTAATTTTATGTCATTTCCCCATTAAATGATTAAATTTTCAGTCCATTGTTGCAAAAATTTGGTGCCATGCAGCAACAATATTGATTGTAATCATAGTGAAAATTTTGAACCAAGGCTTCGCTGGAGTAAGTATGGAATTTATTGCCTTCTAAGGATTTTTATATTTATCTGAGCCAACAATCGCTAACGGGTGAAATAAAAAAAAATTGATTTTGGCAATAGTTAGAGAATAGAAAGTGTTTATAGTCAAAAAAATTTCTAAATTAGGTACATAAGATGTTTTCACCTCACCAATGTTGTCACGAGGATAGAAACTAATAATGGGACTTATTTAACGAGCAATATTTGGAAATGGTTAATTTCAGTGCGATTGATACTGTAAATATATATTTATTTTAATATACCAAGCTTATAACATTTCCTATTTACTCAAACATTATTTGTAGCTTGCTATTTTTTTTTTAGCTTGCATTATTTTTGGTAAAATCCTACTTTAGGGTCCGGGTTTGGCGATTTTTTTCAGACTGTAGCTCAATAATGTAGTAGGGTTGCAATAATTTAGCTTAAAATCGCCAAATAATCCAATCATACAATGATAATCCTGTGGGTTGCCAGATTTAATAATTTATCGCCGGACCTTAAACTAGGATTCATCCTTATTTTTTTTTATAGTTTATCCATAACATAGCCATTGTTTACAGAAGTAGCCATTATGTTTATAAATATGCACTTTAGTGTTGGGAAATTTATGAATGAGTTTCACTAAACCACCCTACACCCACAGAAACCCGGGCAGGGCCGGGTACACGGCTAGTTCTACTATAAAACACTATAAAAGAAATTAATTCACAATTATTTAGCAGTGTTAAAAGAGCACCTTACGATATTACGACCTTACGACTTACCTTACGACTTATTTATGTCCCATTCTTTGTATGCATCAGGTAAACGTTTTCAATTCTCCTTAAAATCAGCGAAAATGGACTTACGTTAGTCTGGCTCTAAGGTACATATATAAGTTCACAGATACCATTCTGTATTGAGTAAAGGGTCTATTAAAACCCCGAAACACATGTCTGCATTTTATGCAAATTTGGAATAGCCCCTGTATAAGAACTCGAAGCCAATAAACTCTGTAAAACTTGCTTCCCAGCTTGGGTAGTGCCAGTGCAGAGAAAGTAGTTAAACTCCAGATAAAAATAATTTTTGCTGTTGTACTGCTACTACAAGCAGCCGATTGCTGATGCAGCATACAAGATTTATTAATTTTGTAATAAGTCATTAATAGTTCAGCGTGCAGCGAGGAAAGTATGTGATAGATAATAAACAGTTAATAACGGAGTTATATTTGTTTTTTAAAAAGGAAATCGCATCAGGTGTAAAATAATGTATAACGTGTTATAAAGGCAAATTAATTTTTAATTTTTTTTAATTTTGTCTGTCATAAAAACGAGGACAACTATGCTAAGTTAATACAACTACACAGTGGAGCACGTATTATTCAAATACCCCTTTATATTTAATTGTTTAAACCATCAGAGCAAGAAATATAAGATAGATTCCCTTTTTAGCCTACTTTCCCGTTAAAAATAAAAGAAAGACGAAAAAAGTATTAAAAGTAGCTTAATGCATCGAAAAAATATCGCCAAGTCCAAAAAATATCGCCAAGTTAAAAAAAATATCGCCAAGTCCAAAAAATATCGCCAAGTTAAAAAAATAAAGAGGTAAAATGAATATCGAAAAATTAAAAATTTGAAAGTAGGGTATTGAGATGGGGAATTTGTGTGTCGGTCGGTCTGTCGGTCGGTCTGTCGGTCGGTCGGTCGGTCTGTCTGTCCCCCCCTAATAACTTTTGAATGAACATTCCGATTTGGACAAACTTTTTTTTGTTGGAAAGATCTCGGCGAGTACAGCTCATTCCCATATTTGATTTTTTGATTTGAACAATTTTTGGTTCAACTTTGAGCCGTTCAAATAACCGGTCCCGCGATACTAACTTTTTAATGAACAGTCCGATTTGAACAAACTTTTTTTTGTTGGAAAGAACTTTTCAAGGATACTTCATTCCCGTATTTACATTTCCGATTTGAACAATTTTTCATTCAACATTGAACCGCTCAAGCAAGCTGTCACCCCTAATAACCTTTGAGTAAACAGTCCGAAAAAAAATGACTGACTGTGCAGACGATTTTTTGTTTATTTATTCATTTGTTTTATTGAATTTATTATTATTATTATTATTATTTTTGGCAGACGATTTTTTTTGTAACAAAAATGTTTCATTCACTAGGGCATTTTATTCTTTATTTATATTTAACAACTGGCAACGGATTAAAAGTGAAATTCGAGACATTTTATCAACGGACGAGTTTTTTTTTTTTTTCTTTTTTTTTTCTTTCTTTGATAAAATGTGTTTTGATGTACTTTGTACTTTTAATTTTTTTTTGAAAACAATTGAGGAATTTTTCTACCGAAGAACTGTAACAGTTACATTCTTTAAAAGGTGCGACAAAACTTTATTTATTCATTTATTTACTTTTTATGTGTCTATTTCATCTGATGAGAGAGGTATATTTTGCTTTTAGAAATCAGCTTCAAGTGCTAAAAAGGTATGTTTGACATAATTTTTAGTCTTAGGTAATCAAGAGAATAATGATCAGATGCTAGAATGCCGATGTCGATGTACGGGAAAGTAGGCTCGTTTAGTTCTTGACAGAACTTCTTGTTTACTCACGACTTTTGGAGTAGAAGTAGTTGTTTATGTATTGGAGTAGTCATATAATTTTATTATTAAAAGCAATAAAAAATTCTATTAAATGTTGCTTTAGTTATTTTGAACAGTGGAAATATAATGCTAAATCAATGTCTAAATTAAATAATAAGCTAGTCATATTTAAAAGTTTGGCGAAAAGTTCTGCGTGTTATAAACCAAAATCATACAAACAAAATTCATGTTTCTGAAAGAAATGCTTACACGTCTTTGTGAATAAAAGTGACACTTTTACAAAAACCTATAAAATTACAACACATAGCAAATAAACTAATTTCTAGAAATTTAAGCTTATTTTTTACTATTTACGATAATGGATAATCAAAAATCATGTTTTGGTTCTTCCATTTGTTTCTGATTCCCCAAATTCACGAGTAATCTTTTTTTTTTTTTTTTGAAAAATGTCAGCTGAAGCATACTATTTAATTTTCGGTATTTCTCGAGAAAGTCTTTTAAATGTGAAAATTTGAAAGTACCGCAATACTTTTGGATGTATCCTTTAGTATTATTTCAATTTTTAGTTCTTAGCAATACTGTTTGTGCTTTATGCAAAACCGTATTTATAACTAAACTAATTTAAATAATAATGGATTAAAGAGAAAAAAATATGCTCAATCCCATATAATTCGAGGTTACAGAGAAGCCCTTTTCAAAGCGAGGAAATATGTTGTCCCCATAATTTGTTTCTGCAGAAAAGCATGACGAATTACATCTTAAGGACGAGTTGATGAGTTTTCATTAAAATATTCAACAGTTTACAAAATATATATGATTTTCCTTCAGTTATCGGATTTACTACATCATTTAAAGCAAATCATAAACGTCATGTTTAAAAGGTTTAAACAGCTCAATGAAATGCAACAGCCAAACGTTTTCTAGCTAAAATGTAATCCACGGAAAAAAAAATACTCATCCCTCTCGCCTCCATAAAAGATGTCCAGATTTGACCTATCCAAGGGTACCCATCCCCCCCAAGCTCAATGGCGCAAATTCCCCTCCTCCCAAAAAACAAAACTTTTCATAACCCTCTTATGCTTTTTTATTATTTTCACTTCTCTTTTCCATTTCATTTATTTTTTTTAATATTATTTTTTTAATTATAACTATTATTTTTTACATATTTTTAATTTTTTAAAAGTACTAATTATGCGCAGAATAGAATCGCTTTTTTTCCCATCCAGACATTCCAAGCACACACACTCACACACAAAAAAAAATAATCAATACAAATAAATAAGTAAATAATAATAAAGAAATATAAGAAATAATTTAAATTAAAAAAATCAGTAAACAATTTAAATAAAAGATAAATAAATAAATTAGTTTAAAAATTCCCCCTCCCCCCAAATTTTGATGGCTCAACTTGGGCCATAATCTTTCCCCTGTGGGCACCCCTGGACCTATCTAAATTATGATAACCTTACTTACTCTACATTAAATGACTTCCATGGCTTTAACTAACATCAACTCGAAGATAGTTCTGCTGAAATATTAAAGAATATCTCTAATTGAAAAGTTAAAGAGCCACAATAACTCCCCTCTTGCAGAGCTGTATGAAGAGAGGTCTTTACGCGGCATGAAGTAAAATCTGCAGTAACTAAAATGTTAATCGATAAAGTTGTTTTCAACTTGCATTTGAAAGATTCTATTTAGACATCTCTCAATTTAATCGGAGTTGAAATCTCAAAAGAGACTTTCGGAATTATTTCGAGGGCAAAATGAGGATACGTTGTTACAAGCCCTCAACATAGTTTTGAATCTCAAATGAATAATATTTTATTCCATAATTTTATATTAACTGAAGTATTTGGAATGGAAAATGTTTAAGAAAAGCTACTTTCGGTTTTGAAAGGCAGACGTCATTGAAAATAGAGAACGTTATTTAACCAAAAGTCAGTAAAAATTTATCAGGCTGCAGTATGCGAAAGGTACTCAACAAAGCGTTAGATTTTATGTGCAAAAATACCTTTTTAAGAAATAGCGTGATGTAGATCCAATTGATGTAAAATAAAAACTGAATTTACATCCTTCAACTATAGATACTTCGCTTTTGTCTCGATCAACGATCAGTGGTGTCCAACCTTTTTCTGTCCAAGGCCGCACTTTATATTAAAATCACTCTCCTGGGCTGCAACACATATATATTTCAACCTTATTTTGTTCTTTTCTAAATAACGTTTAAAATATGAAACAGAAAATAAAATTTCAAACCAATAATTTTGTTATTACTACTTGATGTTTGTTTCATTAAATGTGTGTGCGCATGCTCTTTAGAAACCAACTCCTGAATATTTGGGTCCAACTTTCGTGACGTCACTTTTCGTGCTTTCTGACTTGTAACATTGAACAAAACAACGAACCACACGCTCGGTTCCGCGGGTCGTAGGTTTGGCACCATAGGTTTGGATGATTGGAGAGACAAATTTTATGCTTGATGTTCAAGACTACACTCCGTAAGGGTAACTGGTTATGTATAAAATATTTTTGGAAAAAAAAATAGAACCGACTTCAGTTGGAAATTGCTCTAAAAAGTAAAAAATATTTTTTTTCTTTGAACACCATCGAAACTACTTTTAAACATAAGTTTTGAAGTCGGCGCAAAAACGATAGGTAAAATGATATTTAACCATATTTTGCCAACTTTTTTCAGAGAAACCATTGAAAATTAAAAGCAGAATATTTGTACCATTACACGAATGTGTGGTAATCAATGAAATGTATCCATTAAAATTTATATTTATAGTTGAATTGTAGTTGCGTATGATTCTATACATTGTTTTTGCGCCGACTTCAAAACTTATGTTTAAAAGTAGTTTCGATGGTGTTCAAAGAAAAAAATTATTTTTTACTTTTTAGAGCAATTTCCACTGAAGTCGGTTCTATTTTTTTTTCCAAAAATATTTTATTTCATTCTTTTTAGTGTAAATGCACTTAAAATAATCAAAATATAGTTAAAAAACCATGCAGCTGTTCAAAAAAATCCTTGCAGACCTGGACTCGATCTCATTCCATCAGGAACTTCAACCCGACGCGTTTAACCACTTGACCATCGGGTCGCTCATTGAAGTAAGGATTTACGATAGCACATATTGTTTTAAATAACATGAAATTTTAGTTTTTCGATCATAACATTTTTTCTAGTGAACAAATATCGTCATACATGGTACCTAAGTTAACCATCTCCTATTGATTTTTAAAAAATCGTCCAAATCGGTTCAGTAGATCAGATGTTATGTGCGAACAAAAAAAAAAAAAAACATACGCTTTAAATTGAGAACCTCCTCCTTTTTTGAAGTCGGTTAAAAATTGAAAGTAAAAGTAAGTAATTTAAATTGTGGGAGAAGCGGTTAGAGTAAGACTTTGAAAATTGGTGCAAGTTTATGCATTTCATGCAAAATAATTTTCAACTAAAGTGGACTCTAGCTTTTTTTCAAGCACCACAAATCAAAATCTTATTTTTTAAAAATTTGTGTCCCTTTAATGGTTGAACATACCACCCCCCTCGCAGTGCAAAAAAACATTACACAGCAGATTTTGCCTAATAACTCAACACTCATGGTGTTTGATACATTTTATTTGTTTGTAATGATGTTTTTTTGGTCACAACCAATATGAAAATCACAAAAAATAGCTACTTTAATTTTTAACATATATTTATCATCTTCAGAACTTTTGACTTTTAATTTTACCTTGAATTTGACGTAAATGCAAGGTATAAAATACAGAATTTTATAAAGGTACAAAAATTAACATAATATAATTAATTGTGTATATAATTTTTGAAAAAATAACATAAGTGCCGCAAATCAAAAACCATTTATTGCCACAATCGATATATAAAAAGTCTTATTAATTAACAACGTATATTGTAACCGAAAAAAAAATTAAATTCATAATCTTTTAGTTTTGCGTCATCCATTACCTCTTTCGTAACGATATTGCATTGTTTTTTGAAGTCGGTTAAAAATAAAAACAACCTCCCCTCCATGGGGGTTCAAAGCCCCCAACAATAGCGCAAACGTCCATAAGAAAATTCTACAGCATCGAAGGACCCCATTGCCAATTTTGACAAAGATCCGATCAAAACTGTCATTTTGTACTATAAAAAAATATGGGGTAAATCCCCTTGGGGGGATGTACCTGCATAAGGACATTACAATCATTAAAATAATTAAAAAAAAAAAAACATGCAGCTGTTCAAAAAAATCCTTGCGTACCTGGACTCGATCTCATTCCATCAGGAACTTCAACCTGACGCGCATAACCACTTGACCATCGGGTCGCTCATTGAAGTAAGGATTTACGATTGCACATATTGTTTTAAATAACATGAAATGTTAGTTTTTCGATCATAACTTTTTTTCTAGTGAACAAATATCGTCATATGAGTACATGGTACCTAAGTTACACCATTTCCTATCGATTAAAAAAAATCGTCCAAATCGGTTCAGTAGATCAGATGTTATGTGCGAACAAACAAAAAAAAAAAGTATACGCTTTGAATTGAGAACCTCCTCCTTTTTTGAAGTCGGTTAAAAACTTGACTTTTTGACTACTTGTTAGCAAATGAAGTCATGTCTCCTTCAACCCCAGCGTATTTTCTTTTATCCCAATGAACGGTAAATAGAAACACGCCATTTATTTCCTCATCTGCTGGATGTAGGTAGATAACCACAATATGCACATTGCACAGTCAATTTGAGGCTTAAGAAGTCCCACATCAATAGTCAGAGGTGCCCCGAAGGGAGGTCTCAGGAGGTCACTGTGACCTTCCATAAAACGCCTTATTCGGCAAAATTTGTCAGACGATTTGGCAAATTTGACGACATTCTAGTAATACTGCAATTTTTTTTTTTTTTTTTTTGCACTTTTTTCTTTCCATTTTACCATTCAGAAAAAAATCTGAGATCCATTCGGTAAATTGAAAATTGTCCCCTCCAAAAAATTTAAGTTCGAGTACCCCTGCCAACATTACGCAATCTTTGGCCAACAGTACGCAATCTTTGATGATGAATCGTCTAAATGTTATCTGACATTTAAAACGAGAAATCATATTTAAAAAAACACGTTATGTGCTGAATTTTTTTAAACATGCACACAAAGGGGAAATTAAAACTTAATTTTTTAATTGGAAGGATGAAAAACTAATATATTTTCTTAGTAGGACTAATATATTTTCTTAGTGGAAAGTAGAACCACCTTAATTGCACATCAAAAATAGCTCTTAAGGCTAAATTCCTAACTAAGTGTTTCAAGCAAACTTCCACAAAGACTTTAAATGCATGCAGTACACTTTCACACACTCCAGGATCCCCCGTACCTACCACAACTCGTGGTCTAACCGGTTTGGGGCCCTTGAGAGCGCTCTGTTATTTTTGAACCTGAACCAAGGGTCGAGCAAACCCATGGCCCAGCACCCCCAGAGGTATCGTTTCACTTGGAGGACTTTGTGACCACGACATTTTTAACGTCCCCCAGCCACCATTAATCAAGACGGTGGATCTTTGATCGGCTTGGATCGAGCCCGGGTCCCTCCGGACACGACTCCGACGCCTTACCGATCGGGCTACCACGGCCCTCCATCCAGAGACTGCAGTATCGTCCTTATTATGTACTCATCAATCCGGAATAGGAAGTAACCGAGTTGGAGGCAGATATCATCTTATAAAAGCCAAGAGTGCCGAAAAAACTATGGTAGCTTTTGTGAAATTAGCACATCAACCAGAGACCGCAGCAGGTACAACTCGTAAATTTAAGGCTGAGCTTGGATATTAATAATTGGATATTAATACTTCTCATCTTCCTTGATTTTTTTTTTTTTTTTTGACCGTCGTTGATGTTTCTTAGTTTTCCAGATTACCATACGGATGAGAATAAGAGTCGCTCGTTGTTTTTAATATTTGTTATCAAAGTCTAATTTTCCTCTCAATGGTTACAAATCAACTGGTTTTTTTTTTAGTCATTTATTTTTGCTTGCCGATTTATTTATTTTTGTAAATTTCATTGATCATTACCAGTGCTGGAACCAAAATTGAGAAATTTTATTAAAGTAGAACACAAAATTGAGAAAGTTAATAATATTTGTCTTAATCCTTTTATTTAATGTTCTTAAACATAAATTAATCAATTTTGAGCAAAGCTAAGCGAAAGTAACAAAAGGGGAAAAAACTACCTTCTTGAAGTTCTTTAACGGTCGAAAAGTAATTGAACGATGTAAATCGAAATCAAGCGGAAAAAAGGGTCTAAAAAAATCTTGAAATTAGCGAATCTTTAAGTACTTCATTAGAAAAACGAGATTTTCTGAAATTTCCATTGACAATTTTAGAATTTCTTTTCGTGTGCGACACTTAAGAAGGCAATTAAATACTGAAAGTTATTTCAAATGTGATAAAAAAAAACTTCGATTTTTTTCAACTTTTTAAGTTAAAGATTTTATACCCAGCATTTAAGGATCTGAATGCTTAAAGCAAAGCATTTAATTAACGCTTAAAGGGCAGAAATTCAAGCTATTAAATCTTATTTGTGTTTTGAAGTGCAACTAAATTTTAACAGAACGGGTTTTTTTAGTTTACAGATCCATTGTTTCAGGCAAGATAATTGCGTTTTCTCGTTTTTTATTATTACTTCATTTCCTTTATTGTTATTATTTTAAAAAAGTTAACTTACATATGCTGTGGTTATCACGAACAATTGTCGCATATATTTCGCATAAATGCTCAGTACTTGTCGTAGTAACTACCTAGTTTGGTTATCTTAGCGGCATTCAAAGTTTATAGCAATAAGCTTGGCGGGATCTGATGTCTTGGCAGAATTTCAAATTTAAGTATTATCGCATTGAAGTTAGCTCGATCATTGTCTCAGTGCAGTTGAAACAAAAGTGAGCAGCTGAGTCACTTAAAGCTGAATATCAGGTACGCTTAACAAGAACATACTATACTTAAGTTGCGTTATTTATGTTGGGTTTAATTTTTTTTTTAATCAATAAAACGTTCCAAACTAAATTGTAAAATTAAAGCATGAGAAGCAAATATGGCTGCGAAGTACACTATATGCAAGATGTTTAAAAAGTTTTGTACTGATAAAAAGAAATCTTTTGAAAAACTGGTTCAGATTTTGTCTCTCTCTCTCTCTCTCTCGAGCAATCACAAATTGCTTACTGCTCTCACTTGATCATTTTTTGTGCCCAGCCAGTCTATCTGAAAGATAATGGGTGAGGGGGGGGTAAATTTGATACACTTCGTTCATTCGTTTAAACTTGATTAAACGAAATTTCGAGGCTAGCACACATCTGCAAAAGCTGGCACATCTGAAAACAGATGCGTTCATCTCTGCCTGTAAACCGGATGTCAACCTTTCCATCACATCGGTGGTCAGACAGTACGCAAGTGCGTACAGGCCGACAAAACCACCCGACATTTATTCGGCGGTGAGCAAAACGGAAATTTCGGCAGAAATTGGGGGGTGAGGGGGGTTCACTATTACAAAACTTCTTTTACTTTGCAAAAGGAAGTAAAAAGAACTAAGCAATGAATCTGAAATAGATTTTTAATTATTTTTTTTTTTTTTATCAGTGTAAGACTTTCTGAACTCCATACATTTATTTTTTGTAAGGAAGTAAAAAAGGCAACAAGCCCACTGTACATTATTCTGCTCTTACACAACACGCATTTACCACAAACCTTCTCATAATCTCCTTTTTACGAAAAGTGAAAAACATTCACAACCATTCCTACCGCCACCGAGCTTTTATTTTATCAATTTAAATTCCCACTTGTACTCCAAAATGATTTGTTACAAAACATTTTTGTTCCTCCTACCCGCAACAAAAGTAATAACGCTTTCCCATTTCCATTTATTTGAATGGTAAAATTCGGATTATTTGCCTTAAAATTAACTGGAAGACTTTAAGAGCAACGACATAAAGATTATCATAAAGAACCTTTTTATGCCACTCTCAAAGCAAAATTTACGTAAAGGGAGAATTTCGCTCGAGGCAGTCTTTATCTATTCCGTGTAAATTCTCCACTCACCCTGCGAGAGGCGTTTTGTTAAAATAAATTAAGCATTTGAGTAAATACTCCATAATGACGGCATTGGAAAAGTACAGCACTGTCAACACGCACTCTTCGATACAGACACATTTTAATTAAGACTGAATAAATGCGACAGTCAGAGACTGGAGTGTTATGTTAGTCCTGCTGAAACATTTTCCACGGAAGGAGCTGTTCGAAACAACTTAGCATTATTAGTTAGTTTTTGAATAAATTTGACCTCGATTTAGTCCACTTTCTCTTAATTAAAGCTCTAACGAAATTACAACAAATATTATGCCAAGGTGCTAGGAAAACATGTAAGCTGCGTTAAAATTACAATATTTGCTGTTTCAGAAGCAAATTTCAAGCTTTCTTCTTCTTTTTTTTCAATTAAGAAAAAATTTCTTAGCTCTTAATTAAAGCCAGGAAAAGCTCATTTTATATTTGCTGATTCCTGATTGGTTCTATCATGATTTACAAGTTTTCAATACCTTTTTACATTCTACTACATTCAAAACACGTAGAGGAAAATATTGGATTCGTGAAAACCTTGCATCTCTGAAAACTATTAGATGCGGCAATTTCTACCTGTAAACCGGATGTCAACCTTTCCATGTCATCGGTGATCAGACAGTCTGCAAGTGCGGGCAGGCCTAAAAAACAACAAAACATTTGTTCGGAAGAAAAATGAAAATTTAGGCCGCAGTTTGAGTGACTTTTCTTTGTTTAACCAAATCTTCAGTAGATAGCGTTTTATACAGGCTGTTTCATTTGATCAAAATACTTGGGATAAAAACGGTGGTCATTGTCCAGCGACCGACAGCTATCGAATTTTATGGTAATTAACAATACAAATCAGCTAAATAAATAAAAGACAAAATTAAAAGTATAAAACGCAATCTAGTGAAGCCTTGGTTTAATTATTACAATTCTTCCTTTACTTTGCAACGGGCAGGAAAAATAATAAGGCAGTGAATATGAAATATATATATTTTTTTTTAATCAGCATGAGACTTATTTAGAAAAAAGAAGATAAATTAATA
>JAXGGA010006375.1:0-70425 GCA_038373865.1 Uloborus plumipes
TAAGTTGTCATTCGAGTTCAACAAAATATTGTATCTACTCTCTGCTTTACACTTATCGTATCTACATCTTTCATTGCCGAACAGTAAACATAAAAAGGGCTGATCCAATAATTTTTACTGCTGCAAAAAAAAGTTATTTATGTTTGAGCTCCTAATTTTAATCAAAATACAAAACCAAAAAAGAACTAAAAACGCGAGTGTCTCGAAATAACTTATTTATTTCGAACAATGCTGAATTCCCCCTTGCCGTACTCAACTCCGTGTAACATAAATGCGAAAAATCAATAACTTCTGTAAAATAATTGGCTTCCGGGAGCAAATAATTGTCATCGAACTAGAAGAAATAAGGCAATCATTGGCTTCATCATTGCAACCGCGTCAATTAGAGATTCTAAAATTCCCGCTATTCAGATGTAAGCACAAAAGAGAATGGTGTTCAAGAAGAATAAAATTTGACGTAGCACAAAGACATTATTCTATGAAATTAATGAGTCTTTAAAGTTTTTTTTTTTTTTTTACTTTAAAAGCACTTTAAAGGATTTTTTTGGTTTATTACACTTAAAAAAAGAATTTAGAAAAACTTTAGTTAATGTATTAATTTAAGGAATAAACAAAGTAATGAAACAATTAACCCTCGTGGGTCCCTCCCATTTCAGTTACACTCAAGACCCTTGGGGTCATAAACGACCCCAATGCTTCCTTTAATTAATTTATTATGATTATTGAATGTTACATGCATTATTTAGGTTCACACACTTTTTAATGCTAAAAAAATAAAAATAAAAAGACACAATCAAAGTAAAATTTAGTTTATACATTAAAAATTAAAATTTTAGAGAAAAACTTACAATAACTGTAGATTTATTTACAACTGTTACAGACCAGAAAAAACATGATTTTTTGCAAGTAAATTTCAAACACTTATGACATTTTTCGATGCATTTTCTGTCTGTGCTTTTGGACAAAAGTTGCAACGTCCTCTTTTTTTGGCATTCTGGGGAAGTGACCCCAAGGGTCTTGTGTGCAAAAAATGCAATTCGGGAAAAATAAAACACAATAATAGCATTATTTTGAATAGAAAACTAGAAGAATAAAAGCCATAAAATGCCATTAAAAATACATGGTTGATTAACAAGATATATTAAACAGAAATTGCATTGGGGTCACATATGACCCTAAGGAACCCACGAGGGTTAATGTAATCAGAGTTTGTTAGCTTTTTAATAAAAAAATGATACAGATGTTTAAAAATGAGAAATAAGTTGCTAATTAACTGAAATAAAATAAGCGTTGAATGAATTAAACAAGAAAATGATCCATGTCATTCAGATATTAAGTAAATAAAATTCTTAAAATAATTGCAAAACTATCGTGCGCTCAACGTGGTTGGAGAGCTATTATTTTCAATCTTACTTTTCTTTATAACTGTGAAACACGTTGAAAAATTGAATTAGGTGTTAAGAAAGCATTAGTATGCATAAATAATTAGCTGAAAAGTAGTCCTCAAAGTCGTAAATTTTAAATTTAATTACAACTTAAACATTTTACACCAAAATTTACAGTTTTTTTCCCCATACTAATTACGTTTTTTATTATTTTGCTAAATAAACTTTGCAACTCCAATAAAATGTAGGGAGCGCTGCTGCTATTGTTTAATGGCGGCTGGAAAAGGTAAAAGAAACGTAAGCTGTAATATATATAAATTGCTTTTATGCTTAGTGATAGACATTAATTTTTGTTTGCACGAGTGATTTTTTTTTTTTTTTTGTTCTTGGGTGATTTCAAGTTTCAACTTTAAGAAATACGTTATAGCAGAGCTTAATATTTAATAATTAAATCAGAAAACATGTTTGAAAAGGCATAAGTGCGAGAATTTGTAACCTCTGTTACTTGACTGAATGTTAAAGTTTCATATTTATAAATGTAAGTTAAAAAAAAAAAGAAAACTTCATTTATGAGTAAAAAAGAAGACCTTAATTAAATTAAAATTGAAAAATCATTTGAATACCTTAAAGGAGAAGGAAAAAACTTAAAAATAATTAATTTCTACTTGGTAACAGAGGTTACGGAATGTTACAAAATCAAAATATCTGTTTGTTAAAAGAGTATCTAAACACTGTAGGTATTGAAAACTATTATTTTAAATTCCAGCACCCTTTTAATATTTAATTATTTACAGAAACGTTGATTGCTTGAGAAAACTTGTGCTACATAGCATGGTAACAGAGTTTACGAGTGACAAAGAAGTTTGAAAAGAAAAAAAAAATTCTGGGAAACAAATTCTTTTATTCCTCTAACGTAAAGCTTGACACTAAAAACATTTGGTAGTGTCCAGTAACCAGTTCACCAAAAAAGTTAGGGCCCGCTGTGCCGTTGTTGGTGGCCACTTTGAACAAAGTTCCAAAATTGTAATCCACTTCACTTCATTTCGCATATACAGTGAACTCTCACTTATGCGCCGGCCCAAGGTACCAACAGAAAAAAGCGCATAAGTAAGAGAGACGCATAAGTGAACAAGCCTATTTAAAACTCTAAAACGAAACATCAGTTCTAATGTGAGCATGAATAAGAATGTTACTATTGAAAAGGGTCATATTACTACGGTTTGGCAATTACTGTAACGTAACTACAAGGATAAAGAGAAAACAAAAATTGTATAGCATGCCTCATCACAAACTGTTCATTTTAAAACGAACCATAATAGGTAATTTTCTCTCTCCGAACTCTAGTTCATGCGGAAAAATGCCTTCAGTGAGCAATAAAGGCGAAAGATTAAAGAGGGAATTGAAGAAACATGCTCATTTTTTAAAGAAAATAAGTTACATTTTTCGGAAAATTCGGCGCATAAGGGTGATTCTCCAAAAACCAGGCATTTTCAACTCACAAACTCTATAAAAAATAAAATGCTTAAAAAAATCTAAAAAAAATCATACTTACTCTTTGTTAGGAGCTTATTAAGAGAAAAATAAAGGGAACTCACTTTAAGTATGCCAGACTACCAGTGCTTTAAAAGTAATGCTAGAGTGGCATTTTTTTTTTTTTTTGTTTTTGCGCCAGGAGAGGGACATTTTTTTGCGCCAGGAGAGGGACATTTTAATCAAAAAAGGCTGATATTTCTACCCGGAATTATATAGAAGGTAAATAATGGTATTTTTCTCTTTTATCCTCTTAACTCAATTACACACTGCAGGCAGAATTATTCTTTTTATTTTATTTAGAACAGAAATGTTGGCCAGGAGAGGGACATCGAAAATGTTACATACCTCATTTTGAACTAAGGAATAATAATACGAACAGCAGACACATTCTATAGACAAAATACTCTATGAGTCCAAAGAAGTGATGAGAATAAACAGTGTTATAGTACTGCAGATTCAAAATTCCTTCTTTTTGCCTTTAATAATTGAACCAATTTGTAGGCCAGGAGAGGGACATGCAATCTGGGAACAAACTTCAAAATGATGTACCTGATTATATAATCATTTAAATCAGGTAAAACAACACTATATTACACTCATAACTATACATAATTCAACACTATAAGTGAAATTTGTACAATGTTCGCGTAAAATTTTAAAATAATTTATTTACATTTTAGAAACAGGGTGGGACACGCAAAAAAGGTGACTTTTTGGCTATTCAAAAATTTTTGTAGAAAAAAATAAATGAAAACTTGCTTTAATATGAATTGAATAACATCAGAATAAGTATTTCTAATAATTAAAAAAATAAAAAAACTTTCTAGGTCAAATAATTTTTGTGCTGTCCTACGGGGACATCATATTGTTCGGATTTTGGAGAATCACCCATAAGTGAAATATTTATCCTTATAACGATGCATAAACGAATGATATTATCATTATTTTGCTATGGAATGTGCTGGGACCACTGAAAATCGACTGAAAATCGTCGTATAAGTGAAAAAGGCGCATAAAGGAGGCGGTGTATAAGTGAGAGTTCACTGTAGTAATATAACAACTATGTACTTGAATATTTCTTAACTCAAGTATTTTATTTTAAAAATAACGTTTTTTAAAAAATTCACAAACCTTTTCTGAAAAAGAAAATTTATTTTAAAATCCAAATAATAAGATATTATGAAAATAAAACAAAAGCTAAACACACCTGCATACATGAAGCTTAAAAAACATTTCATTCAATTTGTTGATTAATCCGAAATTTGGTCATCTTTGACTATTTTCGCAACAAAGTTTCATTGCATTTTCCAGGTTGAAATTATGTATTTAGACGTTTTGTATAGAAGATAGGTCTATTTTCTCTCCCAGTTAGCATTGACTGCCATTGAAGATGCTTATGGCCTTTTTCATTTCATAATCAGCACGATGCATCGGCAGTTTGTATTTATGTTCAGAAAAAAGTAGGTATCCAGTTTGGCTACCATTTTAATATTTTATAGACCAAAAAATAATTTTTAGTCGCCACTGGCGAGTGACTACCGCTAGTCTCGACCTTTACTCTAACGGCATAGTTGTAAAATACTAGTAAAAAATCTTTATTAGTTAATGTAATCAAAATTTAAAAAAAATAATAAGTATTTAAAAGTTGGTAACAGAAGTTAGTGAGAAAAAACACGCAACCTCAAAAAATGTTTTAAATCCAAGACAAACTCTTCTTGCTTTTAATATTTGAAAAAAAAATGGTAATAAACTCAAGGCATGTCGTACACAAAACAGTATTTTTTACAATCTCCAAACAATTTTATAAGATAATAGATTTTTCAGATAGCTACAAAAACAACTAATATCCAAAAAATTTCGTTCCGGGGAGCCAAAAACTGCAGTTTTAACTTTTACATTATTTTTTTTCTCCCTTTAAACTTTCTTTTTACTAAGGTTAGATATGTTTTTTATCAAAAAATTAGAGTTGTACTAAATCTTAATCGAAAATTGTCCATGTAAAACTGTTCCATGCAAGGATGTAGAGTTTGTAATAAGAACGAACATTTTATGGAAATTTCAATGCTAATATTTTTGATCGTAAAAATGGTGATGTAAAATATGATTACCTATGTAGCACAAAAAACGTTTTAGCGTTTTATAAACGTTTTTAATCGGTTGTCACAACGTTACTAACCATTTTACAACCTTTAAAAAACGAAGTGTGCTACTTGGGATATGACAATCCCAGGTAGCACAAAAAACGTTTAAACGTTTTTAATCCGTTGTCACAACGTCAATAACCATTTTACAACCTTTAAAAAACGAAGTGTGCTACTTGGGAATCCTATGGGAGCAATGCTCGTGAAAGAGATCAATTAAACGCTGCATCGGAAATCTGGGCAAGCTCAATTTGTGCAAAAAATAAAATATGCCAGCGGTTTCCGACCTGTGCTTTACTGCTCCCCAGTGAGCCATGAAGTCTTCACATAGGTGCCGCGAAACTTAACAATAACTTCACAAATAATTAGAGATATAATGAAACATTTGCAATATTTCTCAGAGCCAATAAAGTATAGATAAGGGCTGTACAATGCTATAATACACTGCAACCTTTCTTGACAACAGTATCGTGACGTCAGCGTGACGTTTGCGTAACGTTAGCCTATGAAAAACGAGCTAGATAAAACGTCACAGCCTACTTGGCGAATTAGAAGAGATCGCTGACTGCTTGTGAGTTCTTATTGGCTCCGCCCGTTCAGTGTCAAGTTAAGTTGCATTCTAGTAAGTGCGCAAGCTTATTTATTTATTTTCTTTCATGATGATTAACAGTTAGGCACACATTATTGTTAGACGGGGGATGTTTATTATGTTCTAAAATTAGAAAACTCAACGTGGAACAATAGCAGTTACAGTAAAAATTCAGCCATTATAGCATACACGCATATTGATAAAACATAAAGAAATGTTGCTCTGTGCTTATTGCGCAATTTATCATTTCATGTTTTACCCTTACCGAAAAACTAATTAGAGCACAAAACTGATAAACACGGACGTTAACTAAAATCGCGTAGCTGAAAGATTCAAGAAAAAACTATCTACTATACTTATTTAGTTTTATTTCATACCAAAAGATGGATTAAAGCATCATAACGTTTTCTGCGAAGGAAAATTATCAAAATTAAATAACGTCGACTGAACAAATCAAGAAATGTCATTACTTAAAAGTAATTAGAAAATTGTTTCTCAATAACTTAAAGAAGCCTTATACTACCGTTTGAAACTCAAAATAATTAAGTACAGAAAATTAATCTGCAAAATTATAAAGGAACAAAATTAAAGGTAATTTCGAAGTTTCTTTACCAAAACCATCTGTAATATCAACTATAACTGCTTATTTATTTTTAATATCATCCGAGAAATGAAAATTCTGAACAAAAATAGTTAAGCTTTCAATTTAAAAAAAATCTTCCAAACTGCTTCAATTTTCTCAGCAACCAGAAATAGTTTTGAAGCTTCTAAATCTCTTAATTAAAATTTCAATTTTTATGGAATATAAATTTCGGGAGATGGAGGTTTAAACCAGAGTTAATTACAGTATCCAAATTTTCGAATACAAGCTTATTTAGATTAGTTACCATTGGAATTCGGAGAAGATTAATTACGGCAAATTACTTGCTGATTATATTTCTGTGAAATCGATAAAAGGAGGATTTGCTGTAAATTGTTCCATTTAGTGAATCGATTGAATCTAAAAAAGATTTTGACTCAACATATTATGAATTCAATTTTAGAACTGAAATACGCATTTGTGGAAATAAATACAGAATATTGGTTTAATTTTTGTTTTCAAACGAGCGAGAGAAACACGAACGTAATTAAATAGGGTTCAGTGGCGTAACTACTTGTTGGTTTCAGGGGGGGTTATATTCTAAGTCGTCACGAGGTGTAAAAAACGGGCGGCGGGGGGGGGGGGGGGGAACCCCTTTTTACCCACACTTTACATGTATGTATGTGTGTATATATATATATAACTAGCTGACCCGGCGAACTCTGTTCCGCTTAAAGGCAATAAATAAGAAAATTTTTGAATTTATTAAGTTTTTTATTATTAGAAAATACAAAAAAAAAATTAAGTACTTACATTAATCATTCATTATTGTTTCTGTATTTTAGTACATAGGTTGCTCTTCACTAAAGTACCTTGTGTTGCACAACATTTTTACTTTCTTCTATATCTAATATATAGAAGAAAGTATTGGTTTCGTGAAAATTTTCGAATGTCGAATTTTGACGGATTTGCACGTTTTGAGGTGTGCTGAGTCCATTTCGACCATTTTTGGAAAATGTATGTCTGTCTGTGTGTGTGTCTGTGTGTGAGTCTGTATGTGTGTGACCAGTTTTTGTGGCCGCGCTAGAGCAAAAACTACTGAATGAAATCGAACAA
The DNA here is from genome assembly GCA_038373865.1 of Uloborus plumipes. Classification (NCBI taxonomy): domain Eukaryota; kingdom Metazoa; phylum Arthropoda; class Arachnida; order Araneae; family Uloboridae; genus Uloborus; species Uloborus plumipes. The sequence continues at coordinate 7,345 of JAXGGA010006375.1, forward strand.
AAATTTTTGCACATATGTACCACCATGTGAACTGGTGCACCTGACTTTTTTTAGCGAATTCCTCCAAGGGGGGTGGAGCAATCGCACGTGTTCTGCGCGGGGGTGATTGCTATATCTCAGGAAGTAACCGGCGGAATCAAACGAAAATTGGTCCATAGGTAGACCCTACTGAGTACAGGTGCTGATTCAATTTGTGTGTCAATATCTCAAAGGGGGGTGGAGCAATCAAAAGTGCTTATTTTGTCATTGCACCTACTGTATCTCGGGAAATATTGCTGCGATTTGAATGAAATTTGGAATAACACTAACCCAATATGGAAGCAAGCATCGATTAAATTTTGGCGCCAATCGCCCCAGGGGGAGGGTGGGGTGATTTTTGCGCTTAGTCAACAATGCGAAAAATTAATTCATTAAAAACTCGCTTTCACGCTATTTAATTATCAAAACAGCTGAAAACTTTCAATGATTTGAAATTTTTAACTGTTGCCAATTTCTTTTTACTAACAAATAAAATGTTTGCAATTAATCTAAACAAGGCTTTTGCAATGATTTCTAATTTCGCTCATTGATTCTGCATTTGCAGGGTTATTACGATAATTGGGAAATTGGAGCTGTCTCCAATTACTCGGGCGAGTACGTATTTTATTTTGTAACCGGAATTTATAAGATAGATATAGAAGAAAGTTTCGTGACGGCCACGACAGCTAGTTTGTTTTATTATCAGGCGTAAAAAGAAACAACACAGATGGTCTTCCGACACGTAAACATGCCACATATAATTGACCATTGGAGAAACGGTGATATTCTAGATTCAAAACCACAAACTTTTAAGGATTGGCCTTATGATTTGTTAAAGGTCATGACAAATGCAAGACGGATCGGAAATTGAAGTCTTTTGAATTCAAACGGCATATCGGTTGGGATTATCGGGATCCTAGGAATGAGCAATCGTTTCTGACAGCTTATCACATATAAATGTCAAGGGAAGTTACGTGTTTGTTTATAATTCATTTCACGAAAAAGTCAAATAACACTCAACGCACCGCTAACTTACAACCTGTTTACTGCGTACCGGTAGCTGCCAGAACGTGTGCTTTATGTCGCTCAGCCATGGAGGTGTCAAAAAAGGCGTAGTAAAAAGGCTTAGTCGATAAGACAGTTTTTCTATTTATGTAACTGACACACAAAAATTATAGCCTATGCCTCCTGGCTCTAAGCTACCTACCCACCAATTTTTAGCCATTTCGGTACAGCCGTTCTTGAGTTATAAGTAGTGTAACTAACACGACTTTCTTTTATATATATAGATACGCACTTGAAAATGCGTAATTCCGAAGTTCGAAAAACCAGACAGCTTTTTAAAGAGTAAAGAAATATGACTGTAGAGAAATGAAAGGGGGATCCGGGGGTTCGCTCCCGGAAATTTTCATGAATTGTACCTCTAAAAACTCCATTCTAGACTACCTTGGTGATGTTCGATCTCTTCCTCAGTGAGTAAAACATGATTGCCGGCCATTTTTAGCCTACTTTCCCGTTAAAAATAAAAGAAAGACGAAAAAAGTATTAAAAGTAGCTTAATGCATCTAAAAAATATCGCCAAGTCCAAAACATATCGCCAAGTTAAAAAAAATATCGCCAAGTCCAAAAAATATCGCCAAGTTAAAAAAATATCGCCAAGTCCAAAAAATATCGCCAAGTTAAAAAAATAGAAAGGTAAAATGAATATCGAAAAATTAAAAATTTGAAAGTAGGGTATTGAGATGGGGAATTTGTGCGTCGGTCGGTCGGTCGGTCGGTCTGTCGGTCGGTCTGTCTGTCCCCCCCTAATAACTTTTGAATGAACATTCCGATTTGGACAAACTTTTTTTTTGTTGGAAAGATCTCGGCGAGTACAGCTCATTCCCATATTTGATTTTTTGATTTGAACAATTTTTGGTTCAACTTTGAGCCGTTCAAAAAACCGGTCCCGCGATACTAACTTTTTAATGAACAGTCCGATTTGAACAAACTTTTTTTTGTTGGAAAGAACTTTTCAAATGTACCTCATTCCCGTATTTACATTTCCGGTTTGAACAATTTTTCGTTCAACATTGAACCGCTCAATCAAGCTGTCACCCCTAATAACTTTTGAATGAACAGTCCAATTTAAACAAACTTTTTTTTGTTTGAAGCATCTCGTCAAGGATACTTTATTACCGTATTTAAATTTTCAATTTGAACACTTTTGGTTCAACATTGAACCGTTTAAGCAACCTTTCTCCACCTAATAACTTTTGAGTGAACCGTCCGAATGGAATAATTTTTTTTTGTTCGAAAGATCTCAGCGAGTGCAGCTCATTCCCATATTTGATTTTTCGATTTGGACAATTTTTGGTTCAACTTTGAACCGTTCAAACAACCGGTCCCGCGATGCTAACTTTTGAGTGAACAATCCGATTTGAACAAACTTTTTTTTGTTCGAAAGATCTCTTCAAGGATACTTCATTCCCGTATCTACATTTTCGATTTGAACAATTTTTCGTTCAACATTAAACCGCTCAAGCAACCTTTCCCCACATAATAACTTTTGAGTGAACCGTCCGAATGGAATAAACTTTTTTTTGTTTGAAAGATCTCGGAGAGGCTTTCCCATACATTCCCATATTTCGCTTTTTGATTTGAACCATTTTTCGTTCAATATTGAACCGTTCAGAAAAAAAAATTAACATTAGCGTCTACGGGGAATTTAAGTTGAATGTTGATCCTGAACTTAAAGTCGGATTTCCTTCAAACTAACTTCGTAAGAAAATGGTTTTGATAAATAATGTTTGTAACGTACTTTTCTGAGTAATCTTCTGTGAGGACTCTGATTCCGACTCCGACTCTGCAAACATGGCGGAAATGCAGGCTCAGAAAAAAAATTACTGGCTGTGCAGACGATTTTTTGTTTATTTATTCATTTGTTTTATTTTATTTATTATTATTATTATTATTATTATTTTTTGGCAGACGATGTTTTTTTTGTAACAAAAATTTTTCATTCACGAGAACATTTTATTCTTTATTTATATTTAACAACTGGCAACAGATTAAAAGTGAAATTCGAGATATTTTATTAACGGACGAGTTTTTTTTTCTTTTTTTTTTCTTTCTTTGATAAAATGTGTTTTGATGCTCTTTGTAGTTTTATTTATTTATTTATTTATTTTATTATTATTATTATTTTATTTATTTATTTATTTATTTTTTTGAAAACGATGGAGGATTTTTTCTACGGAGGAACTGTAACAGTTACACTCTTTAAAAGGTGCGACAAAACTTTATTTATTCGTTAATTACTTTTTACGTGTCTATTTCATCTGATGAAAGGGGTATATTTTGCTTTTCGAAATCAGCTCTAAGTGCTAAAAAGGTATGTTTGACATAATTTTAATTCTCAGATAATCAAGAGAATAATGATCAGATGCGAGAATGCCGATGTCGATGTACGGGAAAGTAGGCTCGTTTAGTTCTTGACAGAACTTCTTGTTAATAATGTGAAAGAAAATGATAGGATACACAAATTCTTCCCAGCGATTTTTTCGAAATTTCAGTTCCAGAAACGCAAAATTTCAACGAAATTTCCGCAGCATTGTAAAACGATCCAACAAAATACATTGCTTTTTAATCTTCCCAAAAATTCAAAATGTAATACTGAATCCGCTTAAAAGATTTGAGACTTTTTACAGTAAAGTAATTAATTTCACTATGGCAACATGAAAAAAAATGTCGTCTGAAAAAGTAATCATCTCTGTAGCCAGCTTTCTTTTTGTTTATTTTCCTCGAATTACGAGTTCTTACTTTTTTCTGCTTTAGACTGATATTTAATTTGTACATTGCTAGTTTCCTAGAAACAGTTCCTCCATTTTGTAGAATGTTTAAGTGAGCGAAAAACTCAGTTAATTTCCTTGAAGTTTTTTTTCAATTTGAACTTCTTTAGGAATCAAGACGTAATTTCAGCTTTAATTAAATTACATCTCATTGTTTTTATCTAATAGTTTTTATGCAGCTTCCTATACTTTATGAGTTTTACTTTCCGAAAAATGTTTAAATGCAGTTGAAATATTTCATTTACTTTTCGAAGTCAATTTGAAGTATTTCAACCCTATCAACAGACATCTACAGAAATGTTATGCTTTACTGTGAAATTTGGCTGCTTGAACTCAAAGAAAAATCATTCAAACAAACTGAAAAATGTTGCGTTCGAAATTGGTACTGGAAACAAGAAACTTGCATGTAGCTTTTAGCGAGTTCACAATGCTCTCCAATCTCCATTCTATACAATGAAAAATGATATGAAAAATTATCAGTATGACTATATAGGCACCTACTTCAATGTTCATAATTGAATCGTTCATTTCAAAAATCGATATACAAACAAAATTTTTAATTTAGTGAAAACATGTATCTATAGTGAAACCATATATGCAATACACCGCCAATTCGTTCATTTCGATCTATGGACTGCAACTTCGGGCTAATTATGCCATGGCTACCTGTGATTCTTAACCTCAGCATGGAATATGTCAGTAAACGTGCTGGAGGCAAAAATCTCCTTATAGAGCAAAGAGAATCGAAAAAAAACTGGTAGCTAACCCGAAACTGCAATTCATGAATCGAAATGAACGAGTTGGCGATGTATTTCATGTTCTTAGCTCTTGCTTAGAAGCGGTTACTCAGTGCTTTACATCTAAATATGTGTATATTTTAGTTTAAAATGTTACCTTTAAAAAAAAAATTAAAATAAGAGTAAAAATGCGGTTTCGAACTTTTAGAGCTTGTCTGTTAACGGGTGTTTGAAATAAATGGTTTCAATTTTATCGAACGTAATCCCCCCCCCCCCCACACACACACACAACACATATTGAAACTAGCTGTCGTGGCCGTCACGAAACTTTCTTCTATATCTATCTTATGAATTCCGGTTACAAAATAAAATACGTACTCGCCCGAATAATTGGAGACAGCTCCAATTTCCCAATTATCGAAAAACCCCTGCAAATGCAAAATCAATGAGCAAAATTGGAAATCATTGCAAAAGCCTTGTTTAGATTAATTGCAAACATTTTATTTGTTAGTAAAAAGAAATTGGCAACAGTTAAAAATTTCAAATCATTGAAAGTTTTCAGCTGTTTTGATAATTAAATAGCGTGAAAGCGATTTTTTAATGAATTAATTTTTCGCATTGTTGACTAAGCGCAAAAATCACTCCACCCCCCCCCCCCTGGGGTGATTGGCGCCAAAATTTAATCGATGCTTGCTTCCTTATTGGGTTAGTGTTATTCCAAATTTCATTCAAATCGCAGCAATATTTCCCGAGATACAGTAGGTGCAATGACAAAATAAGCACTTTTTATTGCTCCACCCCCTTTGAGATATTGACACACAAATTGAATCAGCACCTGTACTCAATAGGGTCTACCTATGGCCCAATTTTCGTTTGATTCCGCCGGTTACTTCCTGAGATATAGCAGTCACCCCCGCGCAGAACACGTGCGACTGCTCCACCCCCTTCAAGATATTGACAAACAAATTAAATCAGCACCTGTACTCAGTTGGGTCTACCTACGGACCAATTTTCGTTTGATTCCGCCGGTTACTTCCTGAGATATAGCAATCACCCCCGCGCAGAACACGCGCGATTGCTCCACCCTCCTTCAAGATATTGACAAACAAATTGAATCAGCACCTGTACTCAGTAGGGTCTACCTATGGACCAATTTTCGTTTGATTCCGCCGGTTACTTTCTGAGATATAGCAATCACCCACGCGCAGAACACGTGCGATTGCTCCACCCCCTTCAAGATATTGACAAACAAATTGAATCAGCACCTGTACTCAGTAGGGTCTACCTATGAACCAATTTTCGTTTGATTCCGCCGGTTACTTCCTGAGATATAGCAGTCACCCCCGCGCAGAACACGTGCGACTGCTCCACCCCCTTCAAGATATTGACAAACAAATTAAATCAGCACCTGTACTCAGTTGGGTCTACCTACGGACCAATTTTCGTTTGATTCCGCCGGTTACTTCCTGAGATATAGCAATCACCCCCGCGCAGAACACGCGCGATTGCTCCACCCTCCTTCAAGATATTGACAAACAAATTGAATCAGCACCTGTACTCAGTAGGGTCTACCTATGGACCAATTTTCGTTTGATTCCGCCGGTTACTTTCTGAGATATAGCAATCACCCACGCGCAGAACACGTGCGATTGCTCCACCCCCTTCAAGATATTGACAAACAAATTGAATCAGCACCTGTACTCAGTAGGGTCTACCTATGAACCAATTTTCGTTTGATTCCGCCGGTTACTTCCTGAGATATAGCAGTCACCCCCGCGCAGAACACGTGCGACTGCTCCACCCCCTTCAAGATATTGACAAACAAATTAAATCAGCACCTGTACTCAGTTGGGTCTACCTACGGACCAATTTTCGTTTGATTCCGCCGGTTACTTCCTGAGATATAGCAATCACCCCCGCGCAGAACACGCGCGATTGCTCCACCCTCCTTCAAGATATTGACAAACAAATTGAATCAGCACCTGTACTCAGTAGGGTCTACCTATGGACCAATTTTCGTTTGATTCCGCCGGTTACTTTCTGAGATATAGCAATCACCCACGCGCAGAACACGTGCGATTGCTCCACCCCCTTCAAGATATTGACAAACAAATTGAATCAGCACCTGTACTCAGTAGGGTCTACCTATGAACCAATTTTCGTTTGATTCTGCCGGTTACTTCCTGAGATATAGCAATCACCCCCGCGCAGAACACGTGCGATTGCTCCACCCCCCTTGGAGGAATTCGCTAAAAAAAGTCAGGTGCACCAGTTCACATAGTGGTACATATGTGCAAAAATTTTTGTTCGATTTCATGCAGTAGTTTTTGCTCTAGCGCGGCCACAAAAACTGGTCACACACATACAGACTCATACACAGACAGACACACAGACAGACATTTTCCAAAAATGGTCAAAATGGACTCAGCGCACCTCAAAACGTGCAAATCCGTCAAAATTCAACATTCGAAAATTTTCACGAAACCAATACTTTCTTCTATATTAAATATAGAAGAAAGTAAAAAAGACGGGTGGCGTTATAAAATTTATTTTAATTATGACACAAGCAACTTTTGTTGAATTAATCAAACTTTTCACGTTTAAACACGATTTATACAGGTAGTTCTGAGTACATGAGTCGATGCATAGTTACATTCTGGCTTTTAATGTTTATAATAAAAATATCAGTCAAGAAATCGTCAATTAATTTTTCGTAATCAATCATTGTTCTTAATTGAACTATTTAACCAAAATTTCTTATCAAAAGTAATAATTTTAATGATCACTTCAGATAAGAAATGTGTGTGATAGTTTTAATATCATACAAAAAATAATTAATAATTTAAGCGATAATTTTAATAAAAAAATTCTAATCTTTAGTACGCTCGGATGTCTAAATATCACCCCCTTCTCCTCTTGGAAAAAAATTTCTTGTTTTTTAGTATAATTATTTAACTAAAATTTTTTGTCCTGGGTGATATGATAAAATATCCCCCTCCCCCCCAACTCCTCATCTAGGAAGAAAACGAACTCGAAGGCGTAGTTCGTAATTATTTCCTTTTATTCATAGAATAGTTTGACCAAATATTTCTTTTCTTTGATGACATGCTAAAGAAAAGTCCACCCCCCCCCTTTACACACACACAAAAATATATATTCGGGATAGTTCGTAATTAATTCTTGCGAAAATAAATTTATTAAGTAAAAAAACTCGGTTACAATTGTGAAAGTAAATGAAAAATGTTTTGGCGATGTAAAAATCCAAGAAAAATCGGATCCAAAAAAACTTATTCGGACTTGTCACATTCCAAGATCACAATTTTAGAATTGAAAAAGGTGATTTTGTTAACCTCTAAGCACTGTAAAAAAAATGTGTAACCTCACTACATACAGTGAACTCTCACTTATACACCGCCTCATTTATGCGCCTTTTTCACTTATACGACGATTTTGAATGGTCCCAGCACACTCCATAGCAAAATAATGATAGCATCATTCGTTTATGCGTCGCTCTGAAGATAAATATTTCCCGAATGCGCCGAATTTTCCGTTAAATGTAAAAAAAAAATATTTATTTTCCTTAAAAAATAAGCATTTTTCTTCACTTTCCTCTCCAATCTTTCGCCTTTATTGCTCACGGAAGGCGTTTTTTTCGCATGAACTAGAGTTCGGAGATTGACAATGACCTATTATGGATCGTTTTAAAGGGAACAGTTTGTAATAGGTATGCTGCAATTTTTGTTTTCTCTTCATCATTTTAGTTACGTTACAGTAACTGCCAAACCATAGTAATATGTCCCTTATCTATAAAAAACATTCTTATTCATTATCTCATTGGAACCTATGTTGCGCTTTAGTCCTTTAAATATGCTTGTTCACTTATACGTCTCTCTCACTTATGCGTCTTTTTCTGTCGGTTTTTGGGCCGGATGAGAGTTCACTGTAAATACAGTGGCAACAGTGTTGCCTCCACTATTATAGAATAAACATAACCGATACATATGGTGTAAAGTTTACACATCACTTGTGGAAGGTTGCACCATGCTAATGTAACTGCAGCGAAACGTTTTACCAATTTTTGTGTAAGGTTACATTGGAATACTCTGAAAAGGAAAGAAGAAGAGAAAAGAGCACATATCAGGCTGGAATAATACTTTTAAATTATTCGTATATTTTATGTTTGTCAGGTTCATGTGTTCCTACTACCCTTCAACATCACACATTTTTTTTTTAAGGAACACACAATGGGATAAAACTGCGAACGCACCGCGTACAAAGAGCTTTCAAAGCAAGCGTACTTTACCACTCGGCAGCTAAGGTACATCTTGGTTACGTTCATGAGAGCTCTGCGCCGATGTTTGTCTTTACACATGCGCTTTGAATAATACGCTAGTAATTTTAACAATTGGTGGAACTTTACACAACCTACGTGAAACTTTCCTCCAACAATTGGAGTTTTAAAATCGGAACAGCTTACTCCAAAAGTTGTGTAACGTTACACCCATCAACAATGGTAAACCTTACACCTTTTTTTTTTTTTTGGTGAAAACTTGCCAGTAATTTTATTGCTTTTCTTGCTTTTATAACACTCTCATTTGTCAATTTGTGGAAGCTGCTCGTGGTTATTTCTTCTAAGTGGTTAAGCGGAGTACTTCCAATAGTGTCAATTGAAATCAATGCAATCAATCAACAAAACTATCCGAAATGCATTTCAAACGGAATTCATATATCACTTGGATGAAAAATATAACAAAATGCTTCCACGTGTAAAATCCAAGCAGAGGTCTTTTGCGCCAAGCACTCCCCATTTCACAAATGAATTTTTCTTCCTTTACCGGTGCTCTTTTATTTTCTAACATGTACAGTTTATTGACCATTCCTTTCAGTCTTCGATTAATCAAGCTCAGCATTGTCGATAATATAAATGATAATGGATTTTGATGGCGCTTTTCTTGGCGCTACTTTCGTGAATCGTTTGGCTGTGATTTATTGCGATGGTTAACGACGGCCACTGAAGAGATAATCAAACCTAAGCAGTCAATTATTTTACCAGAAATGCTTCCAAAAAAGGCATATTTTTTCATTGCATATAGTTAAGTACCATACTTAACAGAATAAGAATATCAAGAATTTTTTAATTCTTTTTTTCGTTTTTAAGGCTTTTACAACATTTTTTATTTTACAATTTTGGTCACAAAAACCCTAAATGTTTGCTTTTTTCAAGTACATTCTGTACTTGAACAGTAAAGAATGGTTTACAAATTATGCAAAAATTTCTCTCACACTGCGAATTTTGAAGTTTACAATTTTCCAAACAGTTCAGAAGTCTTTTTCATACTGTCTAGTCATACAGTAGAACAAAACGTTCCCGCTACATAGAAAAACCCGGATGAAAAGCATTTCATTTACATGGACGAACCACACTATCTGTTGAAAAATAATACTACTAAATAGTCTCTTTCAATAATGAAAATTCGGGCAAACCAGAAAAGGAAATCAGAAAATATCGACGCCCGTACGCTGTACGGGCAAACCAGATGAGGTCAATTTCGGGTATCACGTACACTGTACGGGCAAACCGCTTAAAGGGTTAAGAATATAGTAAAACGAAAAACAGGGCCTGACGCATTATTGAATGTTTGTTTCTTCTGTCTTACTTAATCGTTGCGCTGTAATAATTTAATCACGCTAAGCGAATCTTTAAAAAAAAAAGTTTAGATTTATTAAAAATTTCGATTATGCAGTGTCGTAATGAGGCCAACGATCCTCGCCAAGAAACCACACGGTTGTGAAATCAAGAAAAGAATTAAATAAGTGGCAATCGAAAGATTGTTATAAATCATGTGTCGGGGAGCATAAATTATTATTAAAATAGAATTTCTCAAAATCTGTCGAAATTTCAAGAAAAGTCATCGGATTCCGAGAATTCAGGGAGAAATGAAAGACATCTTTCATACGATTTGTAGATGGATGCAAAGATTTTCGGCATGCTGAAAACTATCTAAAATCTCGATAATCGGAGTACGAGGGCAAATAATGCTTGCTTCAAAAATTTGTCCCAAGTTCCTCTTTCGATTGCTACACATTTTAATTTTTTATGTCCTTGTTACGACACTAATTGTTATGCCCCTTTTTGATATGCGTGGTGTTCTGCTGATGTTTATGACTCTTAAGACTTAATTGTAATGTGTAGCAAAATTAGTGCATTCTACCGGAACAAATAAAAATAAAAGCGCGTAAAAAATAAAATTAAAAATAAGAACGCTGTATTGCTCAAAACTTGCTAGTTACTTCGTACGCTTGTTTCTCCACAACAAAGAACGCCTTATTCAATGCAAAAGACGTGAGTTTCTTCTCATATTCTTCTCTTCTCTTTCATTTAGTGCACTTCTTTTGCATTAAATGAGGCTTTTCCAGCACCACCGAAAACACGTGTGTACAGTAATCTGCAAGTTTTTTGTTGATAAACGTTGTTATTTTTAATTTTAATTTCTTGTACATAGGTATTTATTTATTTCACTCTTACTTGTAAGTTCAATTATTACAAATTGTATACCTGTCTCAATAAAATCTTGCTTTTACTAATTTTTGTGTATTTGAAACCAGCTGTTTTAAAAGATTAATTGTTTACTAAAAACAAAAAGTTATAAATATATCTCTCGGAAAACATTGCTTCGTCTGTTTATGTATACAATCGAATTCAGTTTTAGCGAAGTCCGTCACAGCAAAAATCTCGTTTCTGCGAAGGCTTTGGCAATTCCTTAAGGACAAGAAATGTCAGTAGAACGATATTTCATTACAACGAAATATTTTTCACGGTCCCTTGTACTTTGTTAAAATCAGTAGATGGAAAAACTACATTTCCTTTGTAGCGAACTACAACTACAACTACTTTGTTATAAATGTAGTTAACTACAACTACAACTACTTTTTTTAAATGTAGCGACTACAAACTACTTTTGAATTGTAGTCGCTACTTCGCTACTTTTTAAAAAATAAATAACTAAAAAGCATGCACCGTTTGAGGATTCACCGAAAAAACTAGAAAAGAGGTTTACATTAATAAATTAACTCATTTGAATATGGAATAGAACTAGGAATTGTCATTGAATTTATTGGTTACTTTTTTTTTTTTTTTTTTTTGATAAAATTTGTCCTTTTTAGATTATTTTAACATTTTTTACAAATATACGCCACAATAAAGGATTCAAAAGTTGAAAGAATTTCACCTTTCATTTTTTTTTTTAATTTCTTGCCAGGGAATATTTAGGAACATTAAAATTATTTGAAGGAATATAAAACTTATGATGCCAAATAAACCAATGACATAAAACAGATAGAATGTATTTCGTCAAAATGAAGTATCAAAGATCAGCTCATATTTTTATGGTACTTATTTCTCATTGCTTCCGCTGCTGTACTCGTGCAAGATTTGCACCAATCAGAGTCAATTAAAACATGTTTTTTTTTTCCTTCGTTCTCTTTTTTTTTTTAATTTTTTTCATTTATTTATTTATTCATTTAATTTAAAAGTAGTTTCCAGAAATCGCTACAAATTACTGTTTTTTTGTACCGCGCTATTGCTTTTTTTAAAAAGTAGTGCGCTATACTACAAACTACTAAAAAATGTAGCTGCTACAGTAACTGCCACTGGTTAAAATGGGATTCACCTGTATCTGCTATCATCGGTGTCAAAAAAAAAGGAAATCCAATGATGAAAAAAAAAATCATTGAAGAAAAAGTGCCTTCGGGCAGTAGGCTTGCAAATGTAATTAAATTCGTTTGTCCGTTCATTGATAGGGTAACAAAAATCAAGTTCATTTAAAAGTTCTTTCAGCTCTGCCATCTAGAGAAGAACTGGAGAACTACACTAGAAGTTCGTCTCGAGCATAAGTAGACCAAAAACTATTTACCGTGTTTCGAAAAGTGTCATTTATTTCTCATTGTATCATATTCATCATTGTTATTAAATCACTAATAATCATCTTTTCATCTGACCGGAAAACTTTGCCACTTTTAACTATCATCATAGTTACAAGAGTTCTGCAATTTTGTTTGTTGCTACCAGTTTTTTTAATTGTAAATAAAATATATATTACAAAAGAAATTAAAGTTGGATCAATAAGGAAATCTTGGGAGGTATTTATAAATGTAGGTGTTCCTCATAGTTAAACGCCTACGATGCTGATCACTTTGAATAAACATGAAAAGAAAAAAGTGGCGTATTGATGTACTGTCGTTTCAAGCGAACAGCAGCCGGCCGCGGTAGCTCAAAGGAAGAAGTTCTGATTCCCGCCGGGTGCCCAAAGCACAGGAAGCTTGAGCTTCCCCTAAAAAAATTTCAGGGGCCCAAAAATGACTGAAAACTTGCGATTTAAAATTCTAGTTTCTGCTTTTAAATGCATATCTAAAAGGTTTTGTAAACATTAGAACTTGTTCAATAAAATTTTTCTAGAAAGTTTTAAAAGTGAAGACACATTTCATTTTCCAACAAAACATTAACCCCACCAAGCACTTTTTAAATGTGGGATTTGACCCAACTTTTTTACAATGCACCTTTATGGGGTTTTTTTCTGTGAAGTAATAAATCTAATTTAGCATCGAATCATAGAGTTGCAATGCAACCATGTATTTTGTATGAAAACTCCTTAAATTCGTTCAAAAGTTCTTTTGGCACTACTATCTAGTAAAGAACTGAAGAACTGCACTAGAAGCTCATGCCATGCATAAATAGACCAAAAACGTTTTTACAGTGTTTCGATACGTTTCATTTGTTTCTCATTGTATCATTGCTATTAAATCACTAATAATCACCCTTTTCATCTGACAGGAAAACTTTGTAACCTTTAATTATCATCATAGTTACAAGAATGCTGCAATTTGTTTGTTTCTACCAGTTTTTTAAAATACATATAATATATATATTACAAAAGAAATTGAAAGAGGATTGTCCTTTTAAAAACTTCAAAGCATATTACATACGCAGGCTTGTAAATCGCGTTTACAAGCCAGCGATTTTGATCATTTCGTAAAAACATAAATGACAGCGAAAAATAGATATAATGTCCTTTCAAACGAACTGCTGGTGCCCCGGTGACTCAAAGGTAAAAGCTTCCTCAATGTCAAGAGGTCGTAGGTTCGATTGCAGCCGGTGCAATCGAGCAGCAGCTCGAGTGCACTGACTGGATTTTTCATCGTATACTGAAGCTAATATGAAACAATGTATTGAAAAGCGATCGTCTACAAATGATGCTACGCTTTGAAGATAGAAAGAAGGTAGGTATAAGAGTTACAGACAGTGACAAGGGGGAGAGAGGGAGAACAAGAAGTGTGACATCACACATTTTAGTTGAAATGGGAGCATTTTTTAATTACACAACTCTGCGAAATTTAACTTTTGGAATAATATAAAAACAGTTTACGCTTATTCTTAGGTTACTTGGTCTCCTGATTTCGAAAATGGGGCCGTGGTTTCCCATCGATAAGGCGTCGAACTCATTACTGGAGGGTCCCGGGTTCGATGTTAGTCGATCAAAGATCCACCGTCGTTACTAATGGTGGTTGGGCGACGTTCAATAAGAATCATGGTTACAAAGTCCTCCAAGTGAAACGATATTTCTGGGGGTACCAGATCAGGGTTTTGCTCTGCCTTTGGTCTGAATCAAAAGAACGGAGCGCTCTGCAGGGCCCCATCCCGGTTAAACCACGAGTTGTGGTCGGTACGGAGACCCTGGAGAGTGAAGTAATTTCGAAAATGACATCCATTTTTTCCAGAACGTTAGGATTTTTTACAAAATTGATTTCTATTTTCCCTATAGTTTTGCTACAAAAATAATTATTTCGCCAAATTTTACATGCAGTATCTGGCAACAGTGTTTTCTTTTCTCATTTATATAATCTATTCTGATGATTCACATTTATTTTCTGCAATAAATTACGTTTTATTGGTCCAAATTTAAGAAAAAAAAACAAAAATGCTAAATTTTTACTCATTCATGGTGTAAAAACGTATAGTCCAGTCATATTGTACAAGAAAAAAGAGCTAAAATTGCAAATCACGACGTAGTTCTGAATTTTTAATATGTTGTTTGGGTCCCTTAAGGTAGTGTAAATCTAAGTTTGCACCTTTCTAAAACCTGTGCTCGTTGCGAAACTCGCGAAAAACTGCGAAATTTGCGGACTTTTTTCAGTTTTTCCTTTGTAACTCCTAAACTATGCAACTTTCGATTATACATGTAAGTACCCATTTTAAAGAACACTAAATTTGCAATTAGTTAAGCTCAAGTGGCGCTCTGTAGGACCAAAAGTTTAGGAGATATCGTACTTCAAAAATTGGTAATTTTTTTGCGAAAATGAAAAAATTATGTTTCGATCACATTTTGGACCAAATATCGACGTAAATTCTTATTCTACAGGACAAAACATTTAGCTGCAATTACAGTACATATAATCAGCTTTCATTTAAGCCGAAACAGAAGTCTGTAGGTTCAATATTTTATTTACAATAGTAAAAAACAAATATGCGGAAATTTTAATTTTTTGGAAAAATGAGAAAAATCGTTTTCCAATAAGAATAGGAGGGAACTGGACAACAGAAAATTGCATAGAATAGAATAAAAAGGTATTAAAATATTATTTTCATAATTTAAGAAAAACTTACAGCGCACGGTTATATTTTTGAATGTCATAATCAATGAAAAAATGCCTTTAGTTAAGTACACAATTACTGCAATAATCTACTTATATTAAAAACTGAGTATCTTTCTAACTATCTTTCTTTCTAACTATCTTTCTTTCTAACTATCTTTCTTTCTAACTATCTTTCTATGTCACGCTTCTTTCTCCTGAACGCCAATGAACTGAAAGTCGAGCCAGGTACCGATAGATAGGTAATTTTTCAAGCTTCATTAGTTTCAATTCATATAATTATACGATTTTAATTAGCGAAGATATCAATTAATAAGTGGTCAAATTTAAAGCGATTAAGCCTAATAAATGATTAAATATGAAAGCCATTGTTGCATTGCAAAACGTGGTTGCCAAGAAACAGTAATAAAAATGATAATGCGAATTTGGAATGAAGGCTTAACTAAATCAAACACGAAACTCATAAGCGGGCGACTTACATAGTATTTTTATCGCTAGCTACTTGTAATATTTTGAAACATTCATTTGTTGAAGAGCCATCTACTTATATTAAAAACTGAATATCTATGTCTGCTTTTTTCCTTTGAGCGAGCTGAACTTACTGAAACTTTCCTCACCATCTTGAAGGCGCGAAGCATCTCAATAATTCGAATGATTTTTTTTATATAGGAAAAAAGTAAAGGCGTGAAGCGCCTGTAAGCGAGCCGCCTTGGCGGGGAGTAGTTTCTTTAAATTTTTTTCTCACTACTTTCAGGGCACGAAGTGCCCGTGCAACGCCGGGCCACGTGCGTGGTATGTCTTGAAATCGAATGAACATTAAATTATATCAAATAATATAACTTCAGAATGAGGTAAAAGTTAGAGAGGGGAGACGTAATGCATCAACATGCCGCAGGAAGCTAATCTAGCTGCCCTGGCAGCTAGTTTACCAAATAACCATTGATTATGACATTCAAAAATATGACCGTGCGCTGTTTAATTTTCTAAAGAGACAGAGGAGATCAAAATAGAGATGTTACCTTTTCGAAATAAACAATTCAATTATTTCGCCAAATTTTACATGCAGTATCTGGCAAAAGTGTTTTTTTTTTTTTTTTTCTCATATATAAAATATTCTAATGACTCACATTTATTTTCTGCAATAAATTACGTTTTATTGGTCCAAATTTAAGAAAAAAAAAACAAAAATGCTAAATTTTTACTCATTCATGGTGTAAAAACGTGTAGTCCAGTCATATTGTACAAGAAAAAAGAGCTAAAATTGCAAATCACGACGTAGTTCTGAATTTTTAATATGTTGTTTGGGTCCCTTAAGGTAGTGTAAATCTAAGTTTGCACCTTTCTAAAACCTGTGCTCATTGCGAAACTCGCGAAAAACTGCGAAATTTGCGGACTTTTTTCAGTCCTTTGTAACTCCTAAACTATGCAACTTTCGATGATACATGTAAATACCCATTTTAAAGAACACTAAATTTGCAATTAGTTAAGCTCAAGTAGCGCTCTGTAGGACCAAAAGTTTAGAAGACATCGTACTTCAAAAATTGGTAATTTTTTGCGAAAAATGAAAAAATTATGTTTCGATCACATTTTGGACCAAATATCGACGTAAATTCCTATTCTACAGGACAAAACATTTAGCTGCAATTATAGTACATCTAATCAGCTTTCATTTAAGCCAAAACAGAAGTCTGTAGGTTCAATATTTCATTTACAATTGTAAAAAACAAATATTCGGAAATTTTAATTTTTTGGAGAAATGAGAAAATCGTTTTCTAATAAGAATAGGAGGGAACTGGACAACAGAAAATTGCATAGAATAGAATAAAAAGGTATTAAAATATTATTTTCATAATTTAAGAAAAACTTACAACTCAATGTTTTCCTTTTTTTTTCTTTTGAGGGTCCTTCTTAGCTATGGCCTCATCCCGAAGCTGAAGAAAACGAAGGGTGTCTTCCTTCTATCTCAAGGTGTATGTCTAAATGCAGGAAGGTCTGTATTTTCTTCATCTTCAACGACTGGGACTGGAGCGACGTTGCAATAACTCTTCCCGCATTTAGACGAACACATTGAGACATAACAAAGACTATCTTCCTTTTCTGCAACTTCGGGATAAGACCACAGCTAACAAGGACCCTCAAAAGAAAATTAAAAGAAAAACATTGAACTAAATCAACATGTAAGTATTTTTTTAATTATGAAAATAATATTTTAATACCTTTTTATACCATTCTAAGCATTTTTCTGTTGTGTAGTGACCTCCTATTCTTGTCAGAAAACGACTTTTCTCATTTCTCCAAAAAATTAAAATTTCCGAATATTTGTTTTTTTACAATTGTAAATGAAATATTGAACCTACAGACTTCTTTTTAGGCTAAAATGAAAGCTGATTACATCTACTGTAATTACATGTCCATTTTGTCATATAGAATAGGAGTTTTTGTCGATATTTGGTTCAAAATATGATCGAAGCATATTTTTTTACATTTTTCGCAAAAAATAACAAATTATTAAAGTACGGTATCTCCTAAACTATTGGTCCTACAGAGCACGGCTTGAGCTTAAATTTCTGTAAATTTAAAGGTTCTTTAAAATGGGTATTCACATATTATATCATCGAAAGTTACGTAGTTTAGAAGAAATAAAGGGAAATCTGAAAAAAGTCTAGCTAAGATCACAGCCAACAAGAACCGTCATAAAAATAACAAAACAATGAGCGAAATTGACCTGTAAGATTTTTTTTTAATTATCAAAATAATATTTTAGTACACGGTTACCCTTTTTATACCATAAAATACATTTTTTTTTTACTGTCCAGTGCCCTCCTATTCTTAGTACAATTTTTTTTTCTCATTTCTCAAAAAAATTAAACTTTTTGAATATTTGTTTTTTCGCAATTGTAGATGAAATATTGAACCTACAGGTTTCTGTTTTGGTTTAAATGAAAGCTGATTAGATGTAGTGTAATTACAGTTTAATGTTTTGTCTTGTAGAATAGGAATTTGTCGATATTTGGTCCAAAATGTGATCGAAGCATATTTTTTTCATTTTTCGCAAAACATCACCAATTCTTGAAGTACGATATCTCCTAAACTTTTGGTCTTACAGAGCGCCACTTGAGCTTGACTGATTGCAAATTTAGAGTTCTTTAAAATAGATAATCACATGTATCAGCGAAAGTTGCATAGTTTAGGAGTTACAAAGGAAAAACTGAAAAAAGTCCGCAAAATTCGTAGTTTTTCGCGAGTTTCGCAGCGAGCACAGGTTTTAGAAAGGTGCAAACTTATATTTTGACAACTACCCGAAGCGACCCGAACAACATATTAAAAATTCAAAACTACATCGCGATTTACGATTTTAATGTCTAATTTGACTGGACTAGTAACAATATCTCAGGAATAAAAAACTGTACAGGGAAAAATAAAACCGTTTGGGAGTGCGGAATAATGATACAGATTGCTCACCAAACTTGATCAAAATCAAAAATATAACGACACGAAAATTTGTTGATTTCATACGGAATAACCATGTAGCCAAATTTCAAACTCTAGCTAGATTGCTAAAACAAATTTCAAACAATAATAAATAAAATGAAAAAGGTTCCTATTTATATAACTCGATGTGACATTTTTAAGCTCAAGAGAAACTTTGAGTTTTTCTCTTTCCCAGAGGAGGTTAATGCAATCTGGTAACAATGTCATTTAGTATCTGCAAATTTTCGTGTCGTATTATTTTTTAATTTGATCGAGTTTGGAAGGCAAACTGTATCAGTATTCGTTACTCCCAAACTGTTTATGTTTTCCCGTAAGAATTTTTTTTCTACAGATATAGCTATTTTTTGCTCCTCGGATGAGCAAAAAGTTGACATTTTTTTTATCTTTTTTCTTAAATTTAGATCAATAAAAAGTAACTTATTGCTGAAAAATCAATGTGAATCATAAGAATAGAGTATATATATGAAAAAAAAAGCACTGTTGCCAGATACTGCATATAAAATTTTTCGAAATAATTATTTTTGAAGCAAAATTATAGAAAATATAGAAAATAAATTTTACATATATATCCTGACATATAAAATTTGTTTACTATTTTTCGACCAAACAGCACTAAAAAATGCATAAGGATCACATTAACTCTTCTTATATTTTGTTCAATACACTTGCTTTACATTCAGGAAAATTGTAGGCCGGTCATTTCGGTGTTCAGGGGGGGGGGGGATCAATTGCTCCCCCCCCCCCCGCCACCTGACTTTGAGATATCAATGTATTTACTCGTAAGTAGGCGTGCTTTTTGGCGTAGGCGTGCCATTTTTTGGCAAATTTACATTGTGTACACACCTTTGCCCCTCCCCCCCCCTGGAAAAATTCGAAATGACGGTCCTGAAAAATTGTATTCATGCAGTAAGCATGGGAACGTAATTTCGTTTGTCCGTTTATGGATAGCAAGACAAAAATGAAATTCATTCAAGAGCTCTTTTGGCACTGCCATCTAGAGAAGAACTGAAGAACTATATTAGAAGCTCATGTCATGCATAAATAGACCCAAAACTTTTTAGTGTTTCGATAAGCTTCATTTATTGGTGTATTGCCGTCACTTATAGCTTTATGACGATAACATCCAACAAATCGCAAAAGCAGTTATAAGGATCCATGGAGTTATTTAGTTCGGCTAAGTCATAGACACGACAAAAAAAACATAAGCTTCATTTATTTCTCATTACATCATTTTTATTTATCATTACCATGAAATCACTAAAAGCACCCTTCTTATCTGACAGTAAAACTTTGCAACCCTTAATTATCATCGCAGTAACTAGATATGTATGATTTGTTTGTTTCAACCAGTTTTTCAAATATAAATAAAATATATAATACAAAAAAGAAATTGATTTGAGTAGGAATAACAGAATGACGTAAAATCGTCTTACAAACGAAGTTGTGGCTCACTTAGAGATATCACATAAATAATTCTTACAATTTAACACACTTTCTCCAATCAACAACAGGACTATTTATGAGACAACTAGCTTATTACCCGGCGATGCCCGACATTGCATTATGTTTTACTTATTTCATGCTAAAATGAAATAGGTGAGTCTTAAACTGATAGTTCCATCGTCAATCGCAATCTTTGTTGGAAAATGCTCGTATTTAAATGTGTTAAATTTTATTAATTTGTATGCTTAAAAGCGAATCTCTATTACTCTTTTTTTCAAAATTGAAAGAAAATGGTCTTTTGAAACAAAAAAAATTGAATTTTGAGCTTTTTGGATTTTTATATTTTTATTTTTTCAAAAGCCCTGCCTGTGTGAATTCTACTGCATCAAGTAACCTCTGTGCCAAGTTTGATGAAAATCCGTCGAAAACTGTGGATTTGTATATTTGTAAGAAACTAACATATATACATCCATTTATATTATACATATAGATGTATCAATAAGCGGTCATCTACAAATGATGCTACGCGTTAAGGGTAGGATGAAGGTTTGTAAAAATGTTATTTTATGACAAAGGGGAGGGGGGGGACAAAAAGTGTGACATCACACATTTTAGTTGAAATAGGAGCATTTTTTAAACAGCATGCTCAAGCAATACAGTGCGACATGTGGCAATGGGAGGGAAGGACCAATAGGAGAAGTGTGATATTTTATGACAAAGAGGGAAGGGGGGGGGCTCAAATGTGTCGACAAGGTATGGTATCATTTATGATCATTTATGAATCTAAAAGCGGAAATACAAAATCCATTTGAAAATTGGATCAGATTATCATTAACTGTAAATTTGCAGTTCTAGCGCTTGGATGCACCACCTTAAGGTGATTTAAGAAATAGGCCAAAGAAGTACAAATTTTTAACTTGCGCGAAAAAGAAATCCAAATGGGTCGATCTTTGCTTTACTTCTTTCAGCAGTCGCCTGGTGCCTTAGGTACAGCATCTCCCGCAGTTTATTTGAATTGTAAATAGTTATCTTGCGGGTTAACCCTTCACTGCACGGTGTGCCAGATCTGGCACAAACCAAATAAACCCTCATATATTCCTATGATTTTTAAATGCAGTTAAACTCAGCTTTGTGCCTCTTCTGGAACGGAACATTGCTATAACAGTTTAGTGCGATTTTTATGCACTAGTTAGTTGCACTAGTCTAGGTATTACAGTTCTTGCTTTTCAAAGAAAGAGTGTCTGCATTTCCGTTAGAAGTGTGCTTAGTCATTATTTCCTTTGTTCTAAAATTGTTTACATACACTTAGTGGAAAATTTGTTTGTACCACTTATGGCACAAAACACATTGTAGATTATTACACGTATCGGTATACAAAGCATATGCTATGTGCTTTGTGCCATATATAGAACAAACCATTAAAACATCATTTTTGGTGCAAATTTTTAAGATTTTTTTTTTTTTTTTTTCATTTTTCCTGAACTCGGGGCTATTTAAAGGTAACATATAATTTTTTTCAAGAAAATATAAAAAATCGTGCAGTGAAGGGTTAAGCCTTTAGCTGCTACAGTTTTGTTTGTCTTGGAAGTATTGTAATCGCAAAACTGTTTTCACTCAATTGGGCCAGATTTCGCTTTGCTACCCCCATCCTTTCTCCTTCGAAAGAATGTCAAGTAGTTTTTTTTTTTTCGGTTCGCTCGCGTGTGTATAAATACCTTAGAACCTTCTATGTAAATTCCTAAGCATCAAAATACCTCTGTGACAAATTTGGAAATAATCCGGTGTAAACTACTGACATGTATAAGGAAGACCCCTTATGAGTTTCTTCCCCCCCCCCCTCCCTTCCCATGGAGATACGAAAATCTCCAATGTGAATTCCTGAGCATCAAAACCAATCCGATCCTAGCCGATCTCGATCCACCGTCGACACTAATGGTGGCTGGGGGACGTTAAAAATACTCGTGTTCACAAAGTCATGCAAATGAAACGATGCCTCTGGATAAGGAATTTTCTCAGTTTGTGGTTTGGATAAAACGAACAAAGCCTCAAAGCTTCAGGGCCTCATCCAACTGGGTAAACCATGAGTTGTGGAATGTACGGGGGACCTGAATGGAAAAGTGATGATTTTCGACTCAATTTCCAATTGTGGGGGAGGGGGATTCCTTTCGCTCTGAATGTACATTTTTATTCAAACACAAGCTTTATAAAGGTCACCTGGGAACGAAAGATTAAACATTAACCATCCAGCGGGCGCGCTTGAGATGAATTTCGTTTTATACCTTCAGCTCTGGTGGTGCTGGGTATGCTTGTCCTTGGCTCTTCCTCCCCCTCCCTTTGACCTACTTTCAGTTGTCGTCGAAAGTTTGTGGCTTAATAAAAGAGAATGTGAGAAATAAGCGTGACTTTTCATGTTGGTATGATGGCCGCGCCCGATGGAAGGTTAAGTAACTGTTGGTTTAAGACTGAACTTTTTTAGGTGGTACATGGCATGCAATAGTTTTGTACAAAAAAAGCTAACTTCATTCTTTTGAAAATTTAATGTTGCATTTCTTAAATCTATACCTCCCCCCCCCTCAATAAAAAAGTAAACCAAACAAAAACAATGAACCAACTGAACTAGAAGCTCAGGCCATCATCGGGGCATCCATCATGCAGTCTAAACCACGCAGCCGCGTCACAAGACATTCATCAATAAAACAGGAAACTTCCCAAGAGACGAATCCCGAGCCGAAGAAGTGTAGGGACTGGGGCTTATTGCTGAGCTGTCGCATTTGATGGATGAGTGCCGGTATTTCTTCCCATTGATTGCTGTTGACCACCAGATGCTTTAAATTTGGTTCGTCATTCGTTTTAGGGGTCCTATAAATTCAGCGACGTCAACAATTATGCTAACTGCATGTTTCGTAAACATTTCTCTTTTTTTTAAGTTGAAGCTTGAAGGGAAAAGTTTCTTTGAATTTACTTCAGATGAAATTCTATTCAGAGCAAGTTCTTTCAAAGGTCTGTCTTATACTGTTGCACTGTTATTCAATTTTCGGATGCATACTGCTTCAAAGACGTTTTAAGATTTTTTTTTTCTAACTTGATTTTTAAATATCATCTCTCTTTCTCTTTCTCTCTCTCTCTATAAATTTCATTTTAAAAATAGGAACACAATCATTGATAACAGTTACTTATTGAAAAGGCTCTGAAAATCATTTATTACAGTGAAACTTCATTAATTACAGTTACATGATGAATGGGTTTCAGTAACTGTATAAAACAAGCTTTATTAAATAGTTATATATTGAAACGGTTTCAGAGCTTGTTTCTATGAAAAAGCTTTATTAATTATAATTACTATTGTTTTTTTACAATGTACTTTGGGTCATAAATCTAAACTCTTGGGTTTTATTTTCAAAAACTTCTACATCGGTTATTACTTTTCCATAGGGGTCTAGGGAGTCTTAAAATTTAAATTTTTTGATTTTCCGAAAAATATATATGTCATAAAGGTTTTAATTCTGAACAGTTTGATACCTCACTTTTTACCATAGGCAAAAAACTTTTTGAGTTATCGTAAAAAAACTTTAACTATCCCCAATGAGTTCAATGTTAACAGCAGCTGTTCAAATCCCTTTTCTCAGAAGTCGATTTTACATTTTGCATGCATGATATCTCAAAAAGTGTTTCATTTATTTTTATAAAATTTTGCACGCACTTACGTAAAGCATATCTCAACACTCTAAACCTAAATTTTTCTCAAAAATCAAACTCAATTTTTCAGAAAAAAAAATTAATTCCTCCAAATTTTGGTAAATTTTGATTTTTATTTTAAAAATTTTAATAAAAATATTTATTATTATTTTTTAAACTTAAATTTTGGTTCAGATTGGTGAGATAGGCTGTAGGGGAGAGTGGTAATGAATGGGCGATGGTGATGAATGGGCCACTAACAAAATATGAAAAAGTATTTGCATGAATTTTTTTTTTGATGCCACCAATAGATGTAGCTATTTGTTCTACTAAACTCATCCTATTTTCATTCATTTGCGCTGAGCCATTTTCAAACTAGAGTGGCATGGTCAAGAATTTGACTGAAAAGTAAGTTTTTCCCTTTTTAGTAAAACATTTCCTAGCTAAAATGTACCAAGTATTTCACTGCATACATATGTATAAGCTAGTCTTTCCATATCTATAAACTAATCTTAAGATGTATTTTGATGTTATCTAAATTCAATGTATTCAAAAAACCTAAATGTATTCCAAAAGTATAGGTGGGGCTGAATGGGCCACTATGTCATGGTAATGAATGGGCCACCTAAATATTGTTTTTCCTCCTTTTCTTTGGATTTTCGCATTAATATGAAACACAACTGACTGTCATAGATTAAGATTACTGTCGTCAAAATGCGTTTGTAGTAACTTCTAAATATAATTTGCAGATCTATATTATATTCCTATAGTACAATAGACCTCTGGTCGCAGTGCGTGGCTTGAAAAAGCCCCCCTCTCTCCTTCATATTATATTCCTCACAGTACAATTTCATTTTCTTTCTTGGTAACTTAAGTTAGATATTTCTTATTCCCGATGTCTAGTAAATTAAAAAAAAAAAAAAATTTGAATTTTGACAAGTTTGAAAATGAAGATGAAGTTTTTGAAAGTGATTTTTAATATTATTTTTGAAATATATAAATTTTGTTAAATCATAGTGTGTATTTGCTGTTATTTATATATATATATATTTGATGTTATTTATTTCTTACAATCTCATTATTTAGTCATTTTTCTGCTACAATTGGTATGCATCAGTTTTATTTTAATTGCATCAGTTTTGATGTTTATATAATTTTAAATCAGTATGATTTTGTTTCATCATGTCAAGTACCACATTTATTTTGTCATATTCAGCAAATAAAAGATTAAATCCACATGTTTTCATTGAATTCATTTAGTGGCCCATTCATTACCTTCGATGGCCCATTCAACCCCATAGGTGGGGTTGAATGGGCCAAATTTCAAATTTTTTATTTTCCATTATAATTCATTATAGACAGGTGCTAATCCAACTTTTATGACTTTTTTAGATAGCCAGATAAGTAAAGTAACTAAAACACCAATTTAGAGTTAAAACAAAGTGTTAGAAAAAATTACAAAAATTCAAAACCAAAAAGTGGCCCATTCATTACCACTCTCCCCTACGTACGTGCATGCAAAATTTTATAAAAATTAATGAAACACTTTTTGAGGTATCATGCACGCAAACTGTAAAACCGACATCTGAGAAAAAGAGGTTTGATCGCTGTTGTTAACATTAAACTCATTGGGGATTGTTAAAGTTTTTTTATGATAACTCAAAAAGTTTTTTGCCGATGGTAAAAAATGAGGCATCAAACTGTCCAGAATTAAATCCTATATAACATATATTTTTTCCAGAAAATCGAAAATTTTTCATTTTAAGACTCCCTAGACCCCTTAAAAAAAAATAACCACTGTAAATTTCAACTGACACAATTTCAAGCCACTTTTAATTGCTTTAGAGCCTACTAATTGACATTAAGCACAATCGAAAAGCTCAATGGAACGAAAAACTAATACTAGGTGGAGCTGCGTAGCCCGGCTCTGCCAGGTCTATATTGAAAAAAAAGTTGTGTCAAGTGATGCCTGTCAATTAAAGTCCCAATTAAATTAAAGTCAATAGTTTGCTAGAATGCAGTACAAAAAATTAATCAATCGCTAAAAAATTTTAAATCCGTCTGTTACAGGAAAAACCTAAAGCCAAAGCAAGAATTTTATTTGTTTATGTTCAAGAAAAAAATGGCAACACCTTTTTCTCATTAATAATTTATTTCACGCTATTTAATTTATTTCACGCTCGTGCAGATGATTTTTATAAATCCAATTTAAAATGGATGTTTCCAAATTTTCAAATACCCATACCCTTCAGGATGGAGATATTGATTAGTGGTTTTGAAAGCTTTCGGAAGAAAACTTTCCTGACAGATATTTTTCGCGTTCTTTCGAATGAGACCAAGATCGAGAAGATCCGATAAGTATTTTGCTAGAGCCATTCTGAAGTTCGTTATTCGAAAGGATCGGCGCTTTTTTCCCGCTCAAAAACCACTCTATAATCCTTCCCGGGTGCCCAAGTATCTCCCTGCCGAATTTCGTCCAGATCCGACGTAAACTGTGGATTAGTATAAGGTACACACACACACATATATATATCCTTTGTTTTATTTATATGGAAAATGCAAGTTCAAATTTACGAAACAGCTTGCTGATTTCTGATAAAACAGCTAATGAACCAAGCAGTAAAGGCTTTTTACTTATTCAATATTCTGATTCTGAGAGTAACTCTCAAAGACTATTGATGTCGCACTCCTACAAAAACACTCAAATCTAGAAAACAATGAATTCTAAGACAGGGGAAATAAATTATTTTATGCACGTCAGTAGTTATAATGCAGTCAGTAATAAGTTAGCTATGAGCACTTCGGTTCTTGTGCATTCATTCCTACAACTAACGTTCCTCTTTGATTTGTTAACCGTAGCTTTGAACATCACAAAAAGTTCGTAATTTTGACTTTTTGAGCGATGCCACTATTCAATTAGGTGTGCGAAATACCTTGTAAGTTTTTAATTTTTCAAATTGCGAGCTTATAAAATTAAATTTTCAAAGAATATTTACATTAATTATGTAAAGTTAAGCATTATCATTATGTAATAGTTCGACCGTTCTTCAAATTTTGCCAGGAAGGGAGTGCGATGCCAAAGAGGGAATAATACTCGGTACAATTATTATTACTTTTTTTTTTTTTTTTGAAAGCAACAAAAACCCCACTCACTTATGTGTAAAAACATTATTATTTTTTTTTTAATCCTCCCAAAATGACGGTTTTGAGTTACTCTTTGAAATCTAAATATTTTAATTTAGGACTTTAAAATGTATACTCGTACTTTAGTTTCGATGAAGTAAAATTTCCATTTGCACAAATTTAAACAATGTGCTGCGTTATGCAGAGATAATAGAAAATTATCAAACTATTATGTGCATATAATGTATAAATGCACTACTTTGACACATTGTAAGAGACATTTCTGCGACATAAAACGTCCATTTCACAAGCAATTAAGATTACTTAAAGCAATCGCACCAAAAGGATAAACTGAAACACTTAAATCAGCGTTACTGGTGAGCATAAAATTGCTTTATATGTAAGGGACTTTGGAAAGAATCCAAATTGCCTCGTAGTAAACTATGTTATGGTCCAACATCCAGTTCATTCCGTTGATAGCTGAAAAAAGAGCTAACTGCTCTGCAGTTATTCTTTGCGGAAAGAATTCATCGAGTATGTTTGTTTTCTATATTTTAAGAGTGTTTTTTGGGGGGGGGGGGATATCGGTATTATTACCGATGTTAGAAATTTGCCCAAAAAAAGGAACAAAAAATGTACTAATTTCGTTATCCTATCAACAATTTCATAAAAAGGTAAATTATTTTGAAATATATGCTCTGAACAGTTGTGAAATGAAAGAACAAATGTTGTAGGGGAGTGTTCACAAAAAATATCACACTTTGAGGGAGAGAGAGCTGTTAACAAAATTAAGACAGTGGGGAGGAGGGGAAACAAGAAGTGTGACATCACGAATTTTTTAAAAATATAGTTATGATAAAATATAAAAAAGCTTTTTAAATTTAAAGACTTTCTATCAACTTGATTCGCACTAAAAAGTAAGAAATAAACTAAACATATAATTTCTTGATTTCTTTGACAACTGTCAAAAGTTGATCTAATTATATCTTTATATGTTGATTAATTCTAAAGCAGCAAATAAAATTTAAATTAAAAATTTGAGGGACGAAATAGGCGGTAGATTTAAAGCTATTCACAGCAAGCTGTATACCACTATCATTCCTTTCCACTATCAATCAATTTTACACAAATCTGTAAGCTATTTTAATCACGCACGATAGTATCGAACTCCGAACCGCGCACAGAGCAATACAAGCGTTTTGGAAACAGGACCAGTGAAGGCACATCTTCGTTCTGTTCATAAGATTTCAAGAGCTCTGCGCCGATGAAAGCGGAAGCGTCGCACATTTCGCCGGGCTGAATTTAACCTGGCAACCGAAAGCAAAGTGAAATTGATGACAGAGGAAGTAAGAAGAGAAAGTACTTTAAAAATAGCATGGCATATGACAAGGGGAAGAGTCACATGAAGCGTGACACCTTGCAACAGGAGGGGGGGGGGGGATTTTGAGAAAAAAAAACCGTGGCATCATTTTTGTACAGCTCCTTCTTACAAAATATTAATGATAAAAACTCAACAAAAGATATAATATTTGAGTTTTATAATGCTATTATAATGTAAAACTGTGCCCAAAATCCGATCTAATGTGGTGGGTGGCAGACAGGAACACCCCGATAGGACGTCACGGGAGGTCACTGTGACCTCCCAATAATTTCCGTCTTCGGCACATTTTACTGACGATTCGGCAATTTTTTGCAACACAGAGATTATTTGTTCTTTTTAGTTTTTAGAATTGTTTTTTTAAAAGATGCCTATTTTTTTTCCTCACTAAATGTTTTGCATGTACGACATGTGTGCATGCTTGTATTTTATCATTCGGTAAAATTGGAACTTCATTCGGCAAGTTGATAATTTCCCCCCTCCCAAAAAGTTTTGTTCGAGGAACCCCTGGTGGCAGAATCATAAAAGACTTTAATATTATTGAAACATGGAGCCCCAAAGGGAATGAAAACCATGTCATGTATGCAATCGCGCGAGTTTTAACGATTCTTTACTAAAAAGGAGGGGGGGGGGATCCCGATTATTGGCCCGGATTTATGAGAGTCAATTGCAAATTAATAAAACGCCCACCATTGTTTCGTAAAAGAGTAAACATTAACACACTTTTTTCCCAGAAAATGAGATTCATAACACCATCTAGAGATAACAATGCCTATTTTTTTAATTTTTTAATTTTCTATTTAATTTGGTTTTGGAGCAAAATTCTTGCATCAAATGATTGGTTTTGATAGTTTTATTAATGAAACAAAATACGTATTTGAAATATTTTACATCTAATAAATTAAATCAGAAACTCTGTAAATGAATAAAAAATATATTAATGGCAGCAAATATCAAAATTACCAGTATTTTACCTTATAAAATACCGATTTCACGGAATTGCGAATTAACGAGGTTCGACTGTATTTCAAACTTTAGCCATATATTATTAATCTCAAAAACAAATCTTAGAACATAGCAACGTTTGCTCGTATTGTAGAATATGATTATAAATCAGTTAAAAGTAACATTGCATAAAATCTTGATTATCCCTAATGCTGTTTTATACACGTGTGTCACTATTGTCGTCATATTTTACATTCCATTATACACAAAATCTGCCGAACCAGTTTTTACAAAACCGGACGTACTGCTATTTACGTCAGCGTTTAAGTTTTAATTTTGAGAGAAAGAACCATAAATACTCTCTTCAATCGATCTCAAACTGAAATATAATTCTTTAAAGTTTTGCGTCACCATGTATTTGATTTAGATTCAACTTTTACAGAATTTTTAAACCATATTTCCTGTCCTCAAATGACCACATAATTTTGTATTTTGGTAAAATACGTCTCAAAGAGCCACATGGTGGTGATAGCTCAATTTCGTTAAAAAGTGCAGGAGCCCTACTCTCATTGTATCGTCAATATAGTCGATACCGAGAATACGGGTTTTTTGTGCCCCGTGACGTCACATCTCGTGAGACACGAATAAATCGCTAATCTCAAAGCCACTTCTCATTTAAAGTATCTAGAATCGCGCCGAGAAGTTTACGACAGGGTAAGAAGACGTGAGATGTCTTCTTCGGCAGTGAGAAGCTATTTGTTTATTCCATTTTTTTCTCAACGCGGAGTGTGCCATTTTGTTTATAAGTTCTGAATATGTGGTTCAGTATGTCTTTACATTGAGAGTTAAGATCTTTTCTTTATTTTGAGTTTGTATTTGGGAGAGGCATCCATTTATCGGCAGTAATTGGAACTCTGCAACTTTGCCGATTATCTATAATCATCTTATTTTACTGATTAATTGGCCAAAATGTTGCAAATTCAAATTACTTTAAGGTATGCCCAAAACTTGAATTTATATATCTACTTAACCAGGGTGTCGATCTAACCCAGGGGGGTGGGGGGTACATTTCCTTTTAGCCCGGGAGCTAACTGTTGGAAAACTGCAAATCGTGATAAGAAGATGCCACTTGGTGGGAATGTTGTTTAGGGCTATACATTAAAATTAAGACCCAGAGGCACTTTCAAAAACCGTTTTAATCAAAGATGGCGGCGTTTTTCAAAATGGCGGCCTATGCTACTGCTTTTGCAATTTAACTCACACAAAAGAGGTTTTTATATCAAATTGTATGTTTTTCAGGCCAAGAATTTCATTTAGAATGATGAAAAAAAGCTAAATGTTCATTTTGATGTTTATTTTTTTATTTATTTTTAAGAATTATATTGTTTACGAGAAGACTACATGTAGTATCCAAAATCTTTTAGAAAGTTAGCCAAATTGCGACCGAAGAAAATAAACTGTGAAAACTGGTGCGGTGGTAACCTAACCATGCTCAAATTAGTCTCCTAAGAATTTCACACACATCTCCCAGCGGTGCTGCTATTGTTAGAAGCATTCCGAGAAGGCCCGTTGAGTCTGTGGAGTTAGCGACAAAAACAGCCGAAATATTTCACTTCCGGATACCAGTGTGAAATTTGGTACAGAGCTTATGTACATATATAAGAACAAAAAACCGCCGGGAGACACTTGATCAGGGGTCATGAACTCCCGTGATGACGTCATCAAGATGGCCGCTTTTACAGGTAAATACGTTCGTTTAATTGCTTAAAACCCCATCATAGATTGAAATATTGCAAAACTCAAATGTATCATTTGAAAGCTCTTTGAAAGAACTATTTGGAAAGATTTAATTTTTCTTTCTGAGGTCAAGGTCCCACCTGTAATGACGTCATCAAAATGGCCGCTTTTACAGGTAAATACGTTTGTCTAACTCCCCCTAAAACTCCATCATAGATTTAAATATTTCAAAATTCAAATATATCATCTGAAAGCGCTTTAAAAGATCTATTTAGAAAGATTTAATTTTTCTTTTTGAGGTCAAGGGCCCACCTGTTATGACGTCATCAAAATGACCGCTTTTACAGGTAAATGCGCTCATGTAACTGTTTAAAACTCCATCATAGATTTAAATATTGCAAAACTGAAATATATCATCCGAAAGCGCTTTAAAAGAGCTATTTTATAATGCTTGGTTTTATTTTCTAAGACAAATAGTTGAAAAGTTATAACAATTTTAAATTGAAAATGTATAACAAACGTATTTACCTGTAAAGCGGCCATTTGATGACGTCATCACAGGTGGGCCTTTGACTTTAGAAAGAAAAATTAAATCTTTCTAAAAAGCTCTTTTAAAGAGCTTTTAGATGATATAGTTGAGCTTTGAAATATTTAAATCTATGATGTAGTTTCAGGGGGAGTTCAACGAACGTATTTACCTGTAAAAGCGGCCATTTTGATGACGTCATCACAGGTGGGCCCTTGACCTCAGTAAGAAAAATTAAATATTTTCTAAATAGATCTTTTAAAGCGCTTTCAGACGATATAGTTGAGTTTTGAAATATTTAAATCTAAGGTGGATTTTAGGGAAAGTTAAACAAATGTATTTACCTGTAAAAGTGGCCATTTTGATGACGTCATCACAGGTGAGCCCTTGACCTTAGAAAGAAAAATTAAATCTTTCTAAATAGCTCTTTTAAAGAGCTTTCAGATGATGTATTTGAGTTTTGCAAGACTTCAATCTATGATAGAGTTTTAAGCAGTTAAACAAACGAATTTACCTGTAAAAGCGGCCATTTTGATGACGTCATCATAGGTGGGCCCTTGACCTCAGAAAGAAAAATTAAATCTTTCTAAATAGATCTTTTAAAGCGCTTTCATATTATATAGTTGAGTTTTGAAATATTTAAATCTATGATGGGGTTTTAGGGGGAGTTAAACAAATGTATTTACCTGTAAAAGCGGCAATTTTGATAACGTTATCACAGGTGGGCCCTTGACCTTAGAAAGAAAAATTAAATCTTTCTAAATAGCTCTTTTAAAGAGCTTTCAGATGATATATTTGAGTTTTGCAATATTTAAACCTATGATGGAGTTTTAGGGGGAGTTAAACAAACGTTTTTACTGTAAAAACCGCCGTTTTGATGACGTCATTACAGGTGGGCCCTTGATCTTAAAAAGAAAAATTAAATCTTTTTAAATAGCTCTTTTAAAGAGCTTTCAGATGATATACTTGAGTTTTACAATATTTAAATCTATGATGGAGTTTTAGGGGGAGATAAACAAACGTTTTTACTGTAAAAACGGCCGTTTTGATGACGTCATCACAGGTGGGCCCTTGACCTTAGAAAGAAAAATTAAATCTTTTTAAATAGCTCTTTTAAAGAGCTTTCAGATGATATATTTGAGTTTTGAAATATTTAATCTATGATGGAGTTTTAGGGGGAGTTGAACAAACGTATTTACCTGTAAAAGCGGCAATTTTGATGACGTCATCACAAGTGGGCCCTTGACCTTAGAAAGAAAAATTACTTTTTTCTAAATAGCTCTTTTAAAGAGCTTTAGATGACATATTTGAATTTTGCAATATTTCAATCTATGATGGAGTTTTAAGCAATTAAACGAACGTATTTACCTGTAAAAGCGGCCATCTTGATGACGTCATCAAGAGAGTTCATGACCCCTGATCAAGTGTCTCCCGGCGGTTTTTTGTTTTTATATATGTACATAAGCTCTGTACCAAATTTCACACTGGTATCCGGAAGTGAAATATTTCGGCTGTTTTTGTCGCTAACTCCACAGACTCAACGGGCCTTCTCGGAATGCTTCTAACAATAGCAGCACCGCTGGGAGATGTGTGTGGAGTTCTTAGGAGACTAATTTGAGCATGGTTAGGTTACCACCGCACCAGGTTTCCCAGTTTATTTTCTTCGGTCGCAATTTGGCTAACTTTCTAAAAGATTTTGGATACTACACGTAGTCTTCTCGTAAACAATATAATTCTTAAAAATAAATAAAAAAATAAACATCAAAATGAACATTTAGCTTTTTTTCAACATACTAAATGAAATCCTTGGCCTGAAAAACATATAATTTGATATAAAAACCTCTGTTGTGTGAGTTAAATTGCAAAAGCAGTAGCATAGGCCGCCATTTTGAAAAACGCCGCCATCTTGGATTAAAACGGTTTTTGAAAGTGCCTCTGGGTCTTAATTTCATTGTATAGCCATTAGCATTATTCCTACCAAGTGGCATCTTCTTATCACGATTTGCAGTATTCCATTGATTTTTGACAGTTAGCTCCCGGACTATTTAATAAAATGAGCTCTTTACTCAAATTCTATTTTCTATCAGGGGAGGGGGGAGCATTTCGTTTTTATCGTACCGTATTTAAGTTTAATTTTTCCTCACAGCGTAATTGAATCATTGTTTTTCAAATCTTAAAATAATAGCAAAAGCATAAAACATGAATTTGTTTCTTTTAATTCTGAAACATAAAGTGTTTTAAATGCATTTTGGAAAAAAGATCCGCAGACATGTGATTATCGGACCTCCATTTTTAGCCTAGTTTCCCGTTAAAAACAAAAGAAAGACGAAAAAAGTATTAAAAGTAGCTTAATGCATCTAAAAAATATCGCCAAGTCCAAAAAATATCGCCAAGTAAAAAAATATCGCCAAGTAAAAAAAATATCGCCAAGTTAAAAAAATAAAAAGGTAAATTGAATATCGAAAAATTAAAAATTTGAAAGTAGGGTATTGAGATGGGGAATTTGTGTGTCGGTCGGTCTGTCGGTCTGTCTGTACCCCCTAATAACTTTGGAATGAACATTCCGATTTGGACAAACTTTTTTTTGTTGGAAAGATCTCGGCGAGTACAGCTCATTCCCATATTTGATTTTTCGATTTGAACAATTTTTGGTTCAACTTTGAACCGTTCAAACAACCGGTCCCGCGATGCTAACTTTTGAGTGAACAGTCCGATTTGAACAAACTTTTTTTGTTCGAAAGATCTTTTCAAGGATACTTCATTCCCGTATCTACATTTTCGATTTGAACAATTTTTCGTTCAACATTGAACCGTTCAAACAAGCTGTCACCCCTAATAACTTTTGAATGAACAGTCCGATTTAAACAAATTTTTTTTTGTTCGAAGCATCTCGGGAAGGATACTTTATTACCGTATTTAAATTTTCAATTTGAACATTTTTGGTTCAACATTGAACCATTCAAGTAACCTTTCCCCACCTAATAACTTTTGAGTGAACAGTCCGAATGGAATAAACTTTTTTTTGTTCGAAAGATCTCGGCGAGTACAGCTCATTCCCATATTTGATTTTTCGATTTGAACAGTTTTTGGTTCAACTTTGAACCGTTCAAACAACCTGTCCCGCGATGCTAACTTTTGAGTGAACAGTCCGATTTGAACAAACTTTTTTTTGTTCGAAAGATCTTTTCAAGGATACTTCATTACTGTATTTAAATTTTCCATTCAAGCATTTTTTCGTTCAACATTGAACCGTTCAAGCAACCTTTCCCCACCTAATAACTTTTGAGTGAACCGTCTGAATGGAATAAACTTTTTTTTGTTTGAAAGATCTCGGAGATGCTTTCCCATACATTCCCATATTTCACTTTTTGATTTGAACCATTTTTCGTTCAATATTGAACCGTTCAGAAAAAAAAAATTAACATTAGCGTCTACGGGGAATTTAAGTTGAATGTTGATCCTGAACTTAAAGTCGGATTTCCTTCAAACTAACTTTGTAAGAAAATGGTTTTGATAAATAGTGTTTGTAAAGTACTTTTCTGAGTAATCTTCTGTGAGGACTTTGATTCCGACTCCGACTCCGCAAACGTGGCGGAAATGCAGGCTCAAAAAAAAATTGACTGACTGTGCAGACGATTTTTTGTTTATTTATTCATTTGTTTTATTTTATTTATTATTATTATTATTTTTTTTTTTTTGGCAGACGATTTTTTTTGTAACAAAAATTTTTCATTCAAGAGAACATTTTATTCTTTATTTATATTTAACAACTGGCAACCGATTAAAAGTGAAATTCAAGACATTTTATTAACGGACAAGTTTTTTTTTTCCTTTTTTTTTCTTTCTTTGATAAAATACGTTTTGATGCTATTTGTACTTTTATTTATTTATTTATTTATTTTATTATTATTATTATTATTATTGAAAACAATGGAGGATTTTTTCTACAGAGGAACTGTAACAGTTGCACTCTTTAAAAGGTGCGACAAAGCTTTATTTATTCATTAATTACTTTTTACGTGTCTATTTCATCTGATGAGAGGGGTATATTCTGCTTTTAGAAATCAGCTCTATGTGCTAAAAAGGTATGTTTGACATAATTTTCAGTTTCAGATAATCAAGAGAATAATGATCAGATGCGAGAATGCCGATGTCGATGTACGGGAAAGTAGGCTCGTTTAGTTCTTGACAGAACTTCTTGTTCTCTTATGCATTGCCCAAAAATAGGGACTTGTACTTAATATTTAGCGAGTGAATATGTATATCTCTTATTGCGAAAAGGCCAAAATATCGCGAAAAGCAAAATTGAGTCTATCAAAATCATTGCAAAAAGCGCAGCATATGCATTAATTTTTACCCCTCTCAAACAACAAATGTTTTAAATACACGTTTTGAAAAAGTGATACCTAGGCACAGGGCACGACTTTATAGGATATTGAACACGAGCTTTATGTGCTGCCCCTCCCCAAATAAAACAATATAATGAAGTAGTGAAATATTTAGAATTTCAAGTTTTCGAAAGAGTATTTTTAAATTTATTTTTTATCTTGTCATAGTGCGATATGAAATTTCTTCATTTTAAAAACTTTAGATGGACTAAAGCCCCCCCCCCTAAACGTTGGTGCCCTGGGCCTGTGCCCCATATACCTATGCCTTAATTTTGCCCTGCACAGACATGTGATTTTTCTTTACTTAGCATTTAAAGACTGAAAATACAACTATTATTGCGAAAACAAAAATGAGTAACGCAAAAAGGGGACTTTTACTTAAAGCCTGAATTTTAAACTATCATTGCGATAAAGTCAAAATATTGCTGAAAACAAAGTCATGAAGTTAAATAATTTAATTTAAAAACTATGTTTAAATATTAGCATTATTTTTTTAAAGTATTTTTAAATTTTTTCATGTTTAGTCGAAGCATTTGATACATTGAGATGAATTCGTATAATGTATTTCGACACTTTACTTCGCTTACGCTTGTATGCTCGTACGTGTTTGAAAAGATGTACTAATTGCGATTTAAAATTCTAATATTTTTAAATTCCTGAAACACAACATCTTAATCTGCCCGAATGCTTTTAATATTTGACTCTCGAATCTTTTTGCCATCTATTTCAGAGGCTAAGCTAAACCAGAAAGTTAACGCAAAATGCACGCGCGAATGTTGATGTAACGCGAATGAGATATACTATCATTTGATTGGTCAATCGTTTTTCCTTCTCGATATGCGGTAGAAGGAGATGGGCACATTAGGGCGTTCAGAGTAGCACAAAGTTTGACAAACGACTACTTTTTCGGCTATTCTTGCTTGTCGTGAGGGAGTAATAGACGTCACTGGAAGTTCCAGGAAGTTTCAGAGTAGGTCCCCAGGGCCCCCTAGATCGACACCCTGATTAAGTAAATATATAAATTCAAGTTTTGGGCATACCTTACAGTAATTTCAATTTGCAAAATTTTGTCCAATTTCTCATGAAATAAGATGATTATAGATAATCGGCAAAGTTGCAGAGTTCCAATTACTGCCGATAAATGGATGCCTCTCCCAAATTCAAACTCAAAATAAAGAAAAAATCTTGACTCTCAATGTAAAAACATACTAAACCACATTTTCAGAACTTATAAACATTATGGCACACTCCGCGTTGAGAAAAAATAGAATAAGCAAACAGCTTCTCACTGCCGAGGAAGGCATCTCACGTCTTCTTACCCTGTCGTAAACTTCTCGGCGCGATTCTAGATACCTTAAATTAGAAGTGGCTTTGAGATTAGCGATTATTCGTGTCTCACGACATGTGACGTCACGGGGCACAAAAAACCCGTATTCTCGGTATTGACTATATTGACGATACAATGAGAGTAGAGCCCCAGATGCGACTTTTTTGCTGAGTACGGCAGTATAGAGCTAAACTCCCGTGCGCTCCCATGCAAATAAATCCCAACAGTGATTTATAGACCAAGAAATACCGTAATAATTATACACTAAATCTAAGCATCGAGCGAAAATAAGCACTCCTTCATAACTTAAAATACCCGCTATCCAATCCCATTCAAACCAGTGTTCCATCCGATAACAGCAGAATACTCCTGAATATTCCTTTTCGTCGAGTTCTCTTAGAACATTCTCAAAAGCATGTTTCAGTGTTGATAAGAGTGAAGGATAGAATTCGGAATGCATTGAATGGAAAGCGAAATTATCTGAGTTCTAAATATAGAACCGCATTTGGAAAATCATCGTATGTTTCTAGAAATGTATTAGTTCCATCCGCAGATAGGGATGAATGCCTGTTGACTACATCTGTATTATACTTGAAGGAAAGTTGGGATTGATGTTCGTCTGACTATTCGGATGATAAAGACACTATTTGCATGAAATGGCACGATGAAAGACATTAATAAAGACACTATTCTACTCCACAGACCCAGACTAAAGAAAGTTCGTTTTCGTAACTTTTCAGGAGAGGGCAAAAACGGGGACTCGAGCGCTTTTAATGCTGCTAATTAATTGCGAAGGAATTTCTTTTGTAGAATAACGCCCTGAAGGGTCGATGCGGGATAAGATTCTGTGTACAACGCAATAATTTAGTAAAATTCGGACTTACGTCGCTCTGGTTCTGAGTCGATTCTGGTTCTGGTTCTGACTCCCCTAAATGACGGGCCTGCCAAAAAAGAGCCTACAAACGCTGCGAAAATTTTCAATGGCGCAGTCTACGCAACAACCCCACTCTCCTTCCCCCTGATGCGCAGCTTTGCTTTAATATATGAACAAGAAAATTTTGTGTTTCCATTAGATTTTTGAGCAACGATTGCCTCACTTTATCCTCACTTAACTGAAATTGATTTGCCTTTGATATTTTCGATAACCCCGATGATGAGAAGAAGTCTATAGCTTGTTGCTTTCAATATTTATTTGGAGAGACTAAAATTGTCGTCATATTTACAAATTGTCTTTGATTTGCTTTTATTCAAGGCTTAACTCAAAGAAATTTTACATTAAAAAATGGATTTTTTTTTTCATGTAAAGTCACAGTGATTCATAAAAACACTGTGTGATGAACGTGAAAGGCAAAATTGCATCTGAATACAGATTTTATATTACTAATTCCCACTATTAAAGATTAAAAAGAAATGAAACTATAGTTTAAAGGCGAAGAGATGGCGGTTCGACTGGAAGCAGAAACGGACCACTTCATTTTGAAATAGGCTGAATTAGCGAGAACGCACGACTTCACTGCTTATGCTACCCGCCATCTCTTCCCAGTTTAACTATACCGTACTACACTACAACTTTTCTTGACAAAAACATCGTAACGTCAGCGTGACGTTAGCCTATGAAAAACGAGCCTATGAAACAGCCTACTTGGCGAATTAGACGTGATCGCTAACTGCTTGTGAGCTCTTATTGGCTCCGCCCGTAGTGACGTTCAGTGTCAAGTTAAATTGCTGTCTAGTACATCACGATAGACGCTGTAAACATAATCTTTATGATGAGTATATATACAGGAGCAAATTGGCCATAGAAATCATTTTTACTCACGCCTCTTTTTGATCATTTCTTTTTTAATGGAGCTGCCCCGCATTAACTATTCTAGAAAATCACTACTCATAATGCGACGGATGAGCATTTTTTCTCCATTTAAATCCCACTCCATTTGTGGAAACAGAAAACCCTACGAGTAAGAGTCTATCGCAAATTCGATATTGCGAAAAACATAATTCGAATTGAAGACGCCAAAATTCAAATGAATGCCAGGAGCTGGATGCTGGATTATCATTTATCTGTTTATTTATTTTAATACTCTAACGAGTATAATTCAACCGCGACGAGATGGCCGGTGTCAATCAAATGAGAAAACTAGTCCATTCCTTAAAATAGGTAGAATTTCTACCCATTCAAATTCCCCCATCAATTGTGAATCCCATTCCTCAATTTTTATCTGCGTATCACCCCTTCCTAAAAATGGATAATCCTGAAAAAAGGAGGAGTCATAGGCTATCTATGCGAAGTTGAATTGAATCGTTTATTTCGAAAAGGTAACATCTCTATTTTGATCTCCTCTGTATCTTTAGAAAATTAAACAGCGCACGGTTATATTTTTGAATGTCATAATCAATGTTTATTTGGTAAATTATTGCAGTAATTGTGTACTTAACTAAAGACAATTTTTCATTGATTATGACATTCAAAAATATAACCGTGCGCTGTTTAATTTGCTAAAGAGACAGAGGAGATCAAAATAGAGATGTTACCTTTTCGAAATAAACGATTCAATTATACTTGACAGTCCTATCTTGTTACAGTAGAAACATAGCTGCACCTAATGTGGGCATAAGTCTTTTTTTTATTATTTTTACAACCCATGTAAGAATAAATTGTACCATGAACGCGGAAAGGTATTAGTTCAATTCTACAATCGATGCAAAAATAGTTACTGTAAGAACAAAGGTTCGACTCAGTGATCGGAAGTAGCGCGCTACAAGAAGCGAAACTATTGTAGTAGCTACATGTTTTAGTGGTTTGTAGTGCGCGATACAAAAAAAGTAGTTTGTAGCGATTTCTGGAAACTAAAATAAATAAAAAAATAAATAAATGGAAAAAAAATTTAAAAAAGAGAATAAAGGAAAAAAAACAAGGTTTTATTGACTTTGACAGGTGCAAATCTTGCCGGATTACAGCAGCAGACGCAAAGAGAAATAAGAAACATACAAAAAAAGGGCTGATCTTTGATATATCATTTTGACGAAATACATTCTGTTTGATGTCATTGGTTTATTTGACATCATACTGTTCATATTCCTTCAAATAATTTTCATGTTCCTGAATATTCCCTGGCAAGAAATTTAAAATAAAAATTAAATTTTGAATTCTTTCAATCTTCCAACTTTTGAATCCTTTCTTGTGGCGAATATTCGTAAAAACTGTTTTAAAAAAATCTAAAAAGGACTAACTTTAGCAAAAAAAAAGGGGGGGGGAGTACAAATAGGAAAAGTAACAAATAAATTCAAAGATAATGCCCAGTTCTATTCCATATTCAAATGAGTTAATTTATTAATGTAAACCACTTTTCGAATTTTTTCCGTCAATTATCAAACGGTGTATGCTTTTTATTTTTTAAAAAGTAGCGAAGTAGTGACTACAATTCAAAAGTAGTTTGTAGTCGCTACATTTAAAAAAAAAGTAGTTGTAGTTAACTACATTTATAACAAAGTAGTTGTAGTTCGCTACAAAAGAAATGTATTACTTTTCCCAACCACTGGTTCGACTATACCTTGAAGCAAAAATTATGAGTTCAATTCGAAAGTCCACGCATTAATGAGTTTATGTACACTTATGCAAATGTTTTTTTTTGGGGGGGGGGGTTACAGAATCGATACAATTGACTTTTGTTTCAAATTTGTTTTTGAATACAAATGTTTTCATTAATTTATACAGTTGACGCAATTAACAATTGAGATTTCTCGGCGTTTTGTAATAGACCCTGCTTTTGTTTTATTAACTACGAGAATAATTTCTCGTGTTTCATATAAAACAAGTAAATCTTTTCCTGATTAATTCTAAGGAATGCTTACTAAAAGTGAGATTGTTATTAACAGTTTTGGTTTTAGTGTCTCTATCTTTTGCAAAGAAAATTACAACGTATAAGAAGGCACAAATAAGCAGTTACGTTGTAATTTTCTTTGCATCTATAGCACAAAGGTATTTGTAAACTTTCTCTATTTTTTGTTTTAATATACTTTTATTAGTTTCACTTGTGGTTATGTATGTAACTCTGAATAAAAGATAAAATTCACGTTCTTTACAAATATAAAAGTAAGAGACTTTATACTGTTATTAATACTAAAGTCTAAACTATATTACATGCTGATGTATTTTAGTGTTTTACTTGTTTGCTTGTAACTCTGAAGAAAAGATAAAATTCACGTTCTTTACAAGTATAAAATACTCTTATTATTACTAAAGGCTAAACTATATTAAGTGTTGATGTAAAGTGCATGTAAACTACGCAGATATTCAATAGTTTTGAAAAAAAATTAGTTTGATTTATTCTAAAAGCATAATTTTTAGTTTTTTAAACTATATTTAGGATTATTTTTCTTTCAATTGTAACAATACAATTGCAAACAACTTCATTAAATCAAAATTCCTTAAATTACAACAATCAAAACCTTGAGAGATCTTCTTTTTTTCGAATTCGAAGCGCTAAATCCATCCCGCCCCCGCAGTTGCCCGGGAAACTGTGATACATCCTCCTTCTGCTCTCGCCTGACCTTTCACTTGGAACTACTTTGTTGCTCTCGCATCGCTGGATAGACAATGAGAGAGGGAGGATTATTGAGTGAAAAGTCTCCTTGCCATAGAGCGGTATTAGAAGGCTCTCTAAAAATAGATATTGTTTGAGACAAAAAAGAAACGTCAATTGAAGGTTTCCGTCGATTTTTGGATACTATATCAAGCACTTTGAGTCAACACCTGCTCAATACAATTCTTAGCAATTTTACGGGAGACAAAAAAGAAAACGCAAACATTTTACACTTTGCCCACTTAATTTTTAAATTTACGACTGCATTTTTGTTTTCTTGTTTAAGTTCAACATGACGTAGGTGTTTTTCATATCCATAGGAGAAATAAATAATTTCAAAGTACAAAAGGTATTTCTCACACTAAAGCAAAATTATAGGAGAATATCACCAGCTGTGAAATGCTTCGATTCCTACGGGGATAAATCCATTATATTGCTAATCTACCTCTAATCTGTTTATGAAACTAACCCTTTCTAGTTATGTTAAACTAGAAATGTAAAAAAAAAAATAATGTTTAATCTCTCTCTTTGCACTCTGGGTCCCTCCCCCCTCTGACCCCCAAACTGTCCCCGTGTGAGGATTATGAGTTTACGCTCTCAACTTTACAGAGAGAGAAAAATGTCAGCTCTGTCAGGACGCCCTAATGGAAGGTCACTGTGACCTTCCAAATGCCCCCCGACCTGTTTGTTTTTACTTCCTTTTACGTAGTAAAGGAAGTATTGTGATCACGAAAAAAAATTCACTCAAATTTCGGTCTAAATTTTGACTTTGCTCACCCCTGAGTGAATGTCGCGTAGTTTTTTCGACCTGTCAGCACGTGCATATGTACCTAACAACATACAAACAGCCGAAAAATCAATTTCGACCACCTCCGAGTAAATTACGACGAGTTTTCTCGTGACGTCTGTATGTACGTATGTGCGGATGTATGTGCGTATGTGGCTCGCATAACTCAAAAACTATATGCCGTAGAAACTTCTAGCTTGGTATGTAGGCTCTGAGGGGGGTCTAGTTGTGCACCTCCCCTTGTGATTGCATTCGAATGTTTCTAAAGGGTCTTTTACCCTTTTTTTGGGGTAAATCAATGTTAATTTCAATACAGACTCAAGTGATATGAATTGGCGCCACCACTTGGCGACATGTCGCCAAGCTTTTGATCGCCAAGTGTTTGACGCCAACTTGGCGACATATCGCCAAGTTGGCGACAAATTTGGCGAAAAAATTATTTTTTGAATTTGGCTTCAACTTGGCGCTATTGGCGATATTTTGCGAAAAATTCACTAAATGATATTAAAATCAGCAATATTTAGAAAAATAACCATTGTAAAATATTTTTTGCATTGTTTCGTGGTAGATTAGGGGAGTAAATATTTGAATTGTTACCTTGCTCACTCCAAGCACTTTTTTTAACACTTAAGGCAACTACTAAGAAATTTACACGTAAAAGGAAGTAGTGTGGGGTCCATACCAGATTTTTTATTGTAAAAATAATGCAAATGTAACCTTAATTGGTTTCAAACCACCTTTCTTTTGATGAGTACCACCACCACTGTAGCGAATCCTGGATGTAACTATGTGAACAGCACTGGATGTAGGTACGAGGTACATATGCATAATTGTTTTTCATCATTCGGTAAAATTTGAAGCTTTATTCGGCTTATTGAGAATTAAACCATTTTTCAGAGATTTAAGTTCTGGCAGCTCCTCTGGATTCCCATAGTACTACCCGTAGCTTACTATCAAATAAACTCAAGTCCCAATAGAAACTTAACGATGCGAATCTGAGCTAAATTTACAATGCACACCATATTCACGATGCATATATTTGCGAAATAAACACAATACATTAAACCTCCATGCGTTCCAATTCTAGCTATCTTCAAACCTACCACCTGAATATCAAATCAGCAGACAACATAAATCCTTTGAAGTCGGAGGAAATCTTCAGCACGGCAGACATCCCTTGGAACATGCTCCGCCGCACCCAATGAGAGAAACCCATTGAAATCGAACACAGTAATCACCACACGTTCCAATCTCCCCCCCCCCCTCCTCACGTGCTTGATCCAAGAAAATAATGACCTCCGTAGTCCCCATTGATTACCCATTGCGCCGACCCCCGAAGACAGCACGTGACCTCACAGCTGTCTTCGGATTAACGACCCAGGGAGGAGAGGGAAGGGGGGAAGGAGGAATAGAACGCGTCCCCCACCCTCTTAGAATCGTCAGACGTCATCTTCCGCATCTTTCGATGCTACTATATGATGGAAGTACCAGTTGATCTTCGCCGATCTTTGCAGACGACTATTGTTGAGCGCGTGGGCGGAGATTTTGGAACGTTGTGTGTGGGGGATTATTATGGGGTTGAGGGAACTACACAGCTTACTTACTGCGGTCTCGTGTGCAAAT
Organism: Uloborus plumipes; assembly: GCA_038373865.1. Classification (NCBI taxonomy): domain Eukaryota; kingdom Metazoa; phylum Arthropoda; class Arachnida; order Araneae; family Uloboridae; genus Uloborus; species Uloborus plumipes. The sequence goes on from JAXGGA010006375.1 coordinate 51,604, forward strand.
CGAGAGGGCTGTTTGCGTGACTTGCATCTAGCGACGGTTTTTCAAGAGGAGTGGGGGAAAAATGGATGCATCTCCTTGCGTCTGTTGTGGGAAATAAAATGTCTTAATGTGCTGTTGGGCAATTCCGTGAAACCACCGCCATCTTGTCCCGCACAGGACGCTCATATATTTCCTTAAAAAGTAGTATTTTTAAACGGTAATAAACTTTTTTTTTTTTGCATAAGAAGGCCCCACACTGGTTTGTTTCTTAACCAACAAAATGTCGCTCATTATCCACTAAAATAACTACTTTTCAATGAAATACATGAGCGTCACGTGCAGGACAAGATGGCGGTGACTTCGTGGAATTTCCCTGTTGTGTTTCTCCTAAGATCTGTGCAAGTCGTGAAGATATTTGAGATTAAATAGGAAACTATTGCATTTGTACGTAATACAAGAGTCAAGGCGTTAGGACATTTTTAGATTCTTAGAAGTATTGGGTCATTTAAAAAGTCCTCACGCTTTTTTCTAACCAGATGGTTTGACTTATACATTTCGAGCAACACTAATCCAATTGCGTTATATGAGCATTCGTTTGAAAGGGGGCATTTCAGGCTACTTTTTTGTGACCACGTTCAAGTCTTTCGCCAATCGAGTATAAAGTTATAGCGCTTTAAAAATGACTGAAATATCTGAAAAATACGATAGGTAATGCTTTTTCACGGCAAAGAAGATAAGAACGCCACAAGAACGGCCGATGTTTTTTAAAAATGTTATGTAAGGATGCAATGAGTGAACGCCGTAATCAAAAGAGGTATACTCTATTCCGTCCCGGAAATCTCGATGTCAAAGATACACCTCTCTCTGGTCGGCTATTCACTGAAAAAGTCGATGAAGTTTTTCAACTGGTTTAGCGAGACCAACGCGTAAGCTCTAAAAAGATGGAGGAGACACATAACATCAACCACATAACAGTTTGAGATCCTCTGAAGAGAACAGGTTGCTCAAAGAAGCTCCATGTTTGGGTGACACAAGAATTGCCAAAAAAAAAATGATCGACAGAGCTACCATCAGTAAAACGCTTCTAAGGAGATCCGAAATCGATTCTTTTTGAAGCAAATTATTACAGTAGATGAAAAGTGGATTAGATACGAGACAATGAAATGCATGCGATCTCGGTAAAGGGCTGTGACCCACCACATCACAAACGACTTCAAATCCAGGATTGACGGTAAAAAGGTGTTTCGTAGAAATGGAAGGGCATTGCTCATAATGAACTGATACAACCTGGCACAACAGTAAATTCTGTGCTCTATTGTGCATAACTCAACTGTTTCAATGAAGCAATCAAGAAAATGCTACCAGAATTGGCCAACAGAAAAGGAGTTGTGTTCCACCATGATAATGCTAAGCCACACTCTTCTTTGATGACTTAGAATAAATCGAAGAAACTTGGTAATGAACATTTGGTGCATCTAACGCATAGGCCGGACTTTGCTAACTTTGATTATCATTAGTTTCAGTCTCTGAAAAATTCTTTTGATGGCAAAAAATTAGCTAACTGAACAGTCGCTGAAAATCACTTGGCTAAGTTTTTCGCCGATAAACCTCAGAAGTTTTACACCAATAAAATTATACAACTACCGAGAGAATAGCCAAAGGTCATAAATAATAATGAACATGTGCACTTAGATTAAAATTAATTTTCAAATAAAAAAATTCCCTTTCAAAAACTTACGAAAAAAGCGCGGAGACTTTTTAAATGACCCAATATTAAAAGAAAAATTCCCTTACATCTCTTCTTAAGTAGCAAACTTCATTTCATTACAGTTTCAAAATGACTGTCGGCGTTTTGAAAGTTAAATAGATTTTAAATCGGAATCTGTTTTCTATGCTATCACATAGCCATGTTTTACAATGGAACATTGGAATGTAATTCGTTTCAGTATTTTTGCTTATTTTATCCAGGCTTTACTTATCACAGTAGTGCCCAACTAGTGGGACACCCGCAGAAGTACGAAGACGAACCCCCTGGACAAAACTAAAGACAGCCTAAAATTGCATTCGGATTTCAGAAATTTTCCGGGAGAGAGCCCCCAATCATCTTCCTAATTTAAATCAAAAGTTTTTTTAAGGCTTCAAATTCGAAAAACATTCGAAGGAGGCCTACTTACCCTGTTCTCCTTAAAATTGGCCAGAGTTTTTAACACTTACATTTCAAAGTATTTCTATCAGAGAACCTCCTCAGCTCTCTCCCTTCATCTAACTTCTCCAAAAATAGCTCCAAAACGTATTTTTAATAGGATTGCTCCCGAATCTCTCTTTACCGCATTTTTTTTAATGCGGAGGGTGGGGAGGCTTTTGAAACTTTATCCATTTTGCTTATCACTTGACTTATCAGAGTTCCTCACGAAATTTCTTGCCCTCCAGGGAAACAATCCTGGGTGCCCAACCTACGGCCCGCGGTCCATATGTGGTCAGCGAAGCTGATCCATCTGACCCGTTGCTATGCTCAATATTACGAATCGAAAACTATGTTCTGGAAACTTCCAGAACGAATCAAAAACTATGTTCTGGAAACTTCCAGAACAATCAATCATTTTCATTGAGTATTAAGAATAATTGCTGCGAATTTGGTGCCAAGTGATAAGAAATTGATTTCTAAAAGATTGTGGTAAAATTCGTATTAATGAAATTCGCATGTAGAATTAAACAACAATTCTCAGAAGTTCCCTTCCTTTTTTGTTTTTTTTTTCAATACTGAAAAAAACAAATATATTTGAATTTGATATGTGTTCTGGTCCACAAAGTTTATCTTAATATTAAGTTGTGGCCCTTGGGAAAAACAAAAATTTGAGCATCATTGAATTGTCTTAACATCAGTTGTATTTGATCACACTTTTCTCCACAAGCTCAACTTTTATTATAAGCACCACTCCTTCTACTTACGATAAATAAACCTAGCTCCTCATAAAAATATGAAAATTTAGTTAAAATGATGCACGAAAGCAAAATCGGTAAATTAAATTCCATTAATGCATCGAAAAACAAAAACACGTTTAACCAAAAAAAAGAAAAAACCTAATTTGATAATGCATTTTCTTCACTGGGGGAAAGCTTGAACACAAATCTTTCTCGCTTTTAATTTTCTGTCACGTTATGACTGTGTAATAAAGCAGGTGTGTCAAATTTGATTACTCCCGGTAATGCAGTAAAATGGCATTTTCTGCAATACGCTCTGTTGGATTTACGATTCGTTTAACGGCCGCTAGGAAAAAATAAAGCGCTAACTGCCTTGGGACAAAAGTGTTGCCATTAAATAAAACCGAGTTAAAATATTTTTTTTCACTTGGTGCAGAAAATCGACTGTTGTATAAGGCAGGAATTCCAGTGAAACAGGCGATCGCAAATTACAATCGCTACTGGAAATGAATTACATTAGAACATTTCTTGATAAAAACATCGTGACGTCAGCGTGACGTTTGCCTATGAAAAACGAGCTAGATAAAACGTCACAGCCTACTTAGCGAATAAGAGGAAATCGCTGACTGCTTGTGAGCTCTTAATGGCTCCGCCCGTAGTGACGTCAGTGCCAAGTTAAGTTGATGATAATGTAATTCACTTCCAGCAGCGATTGCAATTCGAAGCGATTGCAATGGTGTTTCACTTGAATCCCTGCCTAAGATTCTGACTACAGAAGCGCTCCGATGGGAGGTCACTGTGACCTCCCAATAATTTCCGTATATCGGCACATTTTGCTGACGATTCGGCAATTTGAAGACAATATTGCAACGTTGAGATTATTTGTTCTTTTTAGATTTTAGAATTGTTTTTAAAAGATGCTTATTGTTTTTTCTCACTAAATGTTATGCATGTACGACATGTGTGCAGTGTGCATGCTTGTATTTTATCATTCGGCAAAATTGGAACTTCATTCGGCAAATTGATAATTTTCCCCCTCCCAAAAATTTTAGTTCGGGGGGGGGGGGGCCTGGCTGGCTATGAGATAACACTGTAAAGTTGAATGCTTTTGTTCACTTTAATATAGAAAATAGTCAGCAAAAACATGTTAACAATCTATACATTTTATTGTAACACAGCTTCGAAATCTTTCACGAAATTTTAAATGTCGCAACCACATTTTCTGGTGTAGTTTTAATCGAAATAAATGATTAACTAATTTTAAAAATTCTTTTATAATGTTTAATAAAAATTGTAAATATTTGTCAATTTTTTGATGAAATGAACCTATAAAAGTAGGCAAAATTTGTGAACATAATAGTTAATATGATTCATGATTAAACTAATTAACATTGATAAAATCACTTAACAAAGGACTGTTTTCGTAACGACACAGATGCATACTTTCATCACACAAATGTGGCTCTCAAACTACAAAAGTAGCGTTTAAACACCGTTCTCAGCAATTTCGGCAAATTCACACTGATTACTTTAAACTTCATGGCAAAAAACCATTTGCAAGATTAACAGATTTTTTCTATTGCAGCTTCGAATTCGTGGCAGGGGACTGTTTGAAAAAACTCCGGACAGAATTTACATGACAATTTTAATTTTTAGAAATATGTAATTAGACCTTATTTCATACAAAAGATATAGTTGCATTGTTCTATTTTTAGGTATTAATTGCCAAATTTATGTAGTGTTAATAGATTTTTTGAAATATTGCCTTTAAGTGTCAGACGATTGGATTGGGACAGCCAGGGGACTGTTTTTGGGGCTTAGATAATTTCCACAAGAAAAAAAATTGTTATCTCTCCAGATACATTTGGGCTACAAAATAGTAATGCTTCACTTGTATTAAAAGCGATAATTACATTATTACACTTTATTATTTTTTAAATTCTTGGTCCGGATTAGGGATGCACCGATAAGCAAATTGGCCGATTACCGATTACCGATTAAATCGGATATTGATAATCGGCCGATTAATCGGCTGAGCCGATTAGTGATAAGGATGATTGTTTTTCTATTACCAATTTTACCATCACTGTTTTTTCTTTCTTATACAACTCCAAGTTTAGAAATAGTAATTTATTTCTGATCAAAGATTTTTTTCCATTTTCCTAGTTTTCACAAAATAATTTCCATATTTTATCAAATTTCTTAGAACCAATTTTGATGTTATTGTCAATAATATTATGAACACTTTGTTAGTAAAGTTAATTGGACATAAAAATTCAAAAAAAAGGGGGGGGAGGGGGAGTCTGTGGTGAGCACTCCAATTTAGGTGTACTTTTAATGCATGTTTTTTTTATAATTGGTAGCAATTTAATTCAATACTGTTATCCTTTGAAAATTAGAGGTTATCTAAAAGCACTGTGCTATGGAGAAAACTACCACATGAAAAATGTTGCAACCTTGTCTATGCATATTTATTCAAAGTAGGAGAATTAATTTAAAAAAAACTTTATATCAACTTTGAGAATCATTATTACTGTTAATAAAATTGTTCATTATAGTTTCTTAGTGAAGGTATACTTTAAAGAATAGTCTTTGAAAAATATTTTTTTGGCCGATAAATCGGCCCGATTTTGCCGATTTTTAATAGTCGGCAAAGTAGCCTATTATGGCCGATTAATTGGTTCTGCCGATTAATCGGTGCATCCCTAGTCCGTACAGCCAATTACGAGTTTATAGACAATGACCCATATACAAACATAACACCCCCCGGGGGACAGAAAGTTCCCGAAAGAGATCCAAAACTGCAAAAAAACATTTTTTTCCCCTTGAGCAGGTTTTTTTTACCAACAGTAAAAAGAAGTGTTAAAAGTAGGATAAAACGCATAATTTTTTTGTAATTAAAACGCAATTTTTGAAGATCGAAAATATGTTTTCCAAATAGACTAATTAAATCTAAACACAGTTTTCGTAATTAATTCATAAAATAGATTCTTTAGCTTCAGAACATTACAACAAACAATGACAGCAATTTTATGCTTGAAATGTTTTCAAAAATGTGCATTACTAGAAGAGTTAATATTTGTAAGTGAAATTTCAGAACCTTTTACACATATTCAGTATCACTAATAAAGTGTATTTACTCAAAAACAATCATTTACTTCAGCAGTCGCTAAACAAAAACAAATAAACTGTGGGCGAATTTCGTTAAATATTACTTTTAAATGCAGCTTCCTTTATTAAACTTAATGAACAATTCATTCTTATTCTCCTATTATTTGCTTTTTCGGAACTCGCGTAATTGCATTTCTGAAATTCTTCCCGTGGTTTGATAGACGAAAGAACATCTTATTTCCGTCCACCCTTCTTAATAAAGTGAAATATTTATTTTCCAGTGATATTAGTATTTAAATTAACCGAAAGAAGTTAAACAACATAATTACTTCGTATTTGGAAAACATTTGATTGTTATACCATTTTTATTTCGTTTGAAGTTTGTTCATTTGGGTTTTTAATCATTCTTCGTTTTCTTGTCTCAATAAAATGTGCACTTTTGAACAGAAGTTATATTTTTGAGTAGAAGGACAGAAAGACGTTTCTTTATCCATTCAACAACATTCTGGTTTTTAATTAACATGTTATAAAGGTAAAAATATTTGCAAATATAAAATTTGTACTTTTAATAAATTAATTTTACAACTTAAAAAAACAAAAAGAGGAAAGGAATCATTTTTTAAAAGATTAAACCACAAATGCAGCGTGCCTACTATCAAGAATAACCTTTCGTGTACAATATCGAAAACAAAGAAAATGACGAAATGGCATGTTATATGTATTATTTCTAAACAGCATTTTTTATTATTATGTATTTAATTTCTTTATTTATTTATTTTAATTTCTTGCTTTAATGAGCAGTTGTAGGAACTTATACATTTAAATGTCCGTGATATCGTCGCCACCATGCTAAACTTACGAATGTGAAAATTGGCACTTTTCAGGAGGGCCAAAACACTGCATATAACTTTTTCCCACCTGACGTGTTTGGTTATTTTCAATTTTTAAACTTTTATTGGTATCTTTAAGTGTAAAACTATCGTTAGAAGGTATTATTTCAATTTTAATTATTTGTAAAATTCGAACTTGAAAAACGCGATTTTTCACATTCGTTACTTTAACATGGTGCCGACGATATTATCGACGCGTTCTGAAACTGTATACGGAAACGCCTTATTATTCTAAAAGAAATTATGTTCGCAATAAGTGCAGTAAAATACGAAACACTAAATTTATGCAGTTTTTCAATAATGATTGAATTTTTGAAATGATATTGGAAACAATAATATTTAAAGAATAAAAAAGAACAGAAAATCATTTTTTGGAACAGGTTTAAAACAAATTTGGTGGGTATTTTAGCACTAAAAACCACCCCCTTGCACATGGCCGTGTTACTATGCACTTGCTAACGACATTATACTAGAATGCAACTTAACTTGACACTGAACGTCACTACGGGAGGAGCCAATAAGAGCTCACAAGCAGTCAGCGATCTCCTCTAATTCGCCAAGTAGGCTGTGACGTTTTATCTAGCTCGTTTTTCATAGGCTAACGTCACGCAAACGTCACGCTGACGTCACAATGCTGTTGTCAAGAAAGGTTGCAGTATAGTATAGCAATCTTCTTTACTTTGAGAAATCAAACGATGATTAGTATAAAAATACATAGTAATGGCTCGGAAATACAACTTTAGAAATCTTCAATGCAGGAAATGGAGCTGAAATAGAGCAAATCTCTATTCTTGGACTGAAGATCCGTCTAATTCTGAAACACATGTACTGTCGCGGCCCCGCTTAAACTAATACTACCTGTTCCAAGAAATACTATTCGATTAAGCGGGGCATTCGATTAAACGGGGATCTTTAACATGGCGTCTATGGCAGGAGAAATATTCGGTTCCTAGATATTTTATTCGTATAAGCAGGGTGTTCGTTTATCCGTTACCCGATTAAGCGGGTTCGACAGATGCAGTTTCGATTGCAAGTTTGTGCTAAATGCCACCAAATAATTGTTTTTTTTTTACACAGTATTTATCCGGGGGAGAGGAAATGTTTTCAGTTTGCCCCATTCTTGCACTGAAGATCTGTCTAATTCTGAAACACGCATATGTTAAGGGCCGAATTCAAGTGAAACACCATTGCAATCGCTTCGAGGCGATCGCAATAGACCAAAATTGCAATCGCTACTGGAAGTCGAATTACATTAGAATCGCATCTCGAAGAGATTGTAACATTTCACTTGAATCCAAATTTGGGAATTTGCAATTGCATTGGTGAGTTGCGATCGCCCGTGTTTCACTTGAATTCCTGCCTAAGTTGTGCAAACAGCACTATACTTTTCGTAGTATTATCCCCGGAACAAATAATATTTTCAACGCTTTCCAGCCCTTCCCTGAAGATTCGCCTAACTCTTAAACACACGTACGCAATTTTGATTGCTAAGTAGTGTCACATGGCACCTGATTTCTCATGGTATTAATCCCGGAAAAAGGTAATGTCATATACTGATATCGGAACTGTAACCGCAACATGACAGTACATGTAACTTTCTAACGGTAACCGCAGTGGTTATCATTGAGATTCATTCTGTTGTGTTCTACGATGTAAATAGTTATGTGTTCGTGATGTATGCTAGTAAAATTTCGTTTTGTATAGTCCTAAATTATGCCTCGCTTATGCTTATAGTAAATATATATTCTCTACTCCATCTCGGACGAAAATCCATAACAGGTAACCTTTCAAATTTCCTTCATTCTTGCTGCCAAGATACACCTAATTCTAAAATAAGCGTATGCAATGTTGTGCCAAATAACACTAGATTTGTGAAGGTATTCCTAGAGTTCAGAGATAGTAATTTCAATTTAATACCCCTTTAATTCTAAAGAAACTCATGTGGGAGTATTGAGGGCCTGCTTGCAAATGGAATCGGCCATTCAGTTTCGAGCACGATCGATCACCAATTAATGTAACCCACTTGTGCATAACTATAAGAGAGTCGCTGCGTGGTTGTTGAGGCATTCCAAATCTCAAGGGAATAGATCAATAGTTCCTATTTCCCGAATAGAAGCTCACGCGTTGGCCTTGCATTTAAATTGTAGAATAAATTGTGGAAAGATTTCTGCCAGATTCTTAAGCAGATCATAATATCGCTATGAAATTTTTGTGAAGTTATTTCCTTTAGGGTATGAAAGGAAATTTGTGAATAGAAAAATTTGAATTCATGTTCGGAAATGAATTGAAGGGATAGGGGGGGAAAGATGAAAGTCACTTTTTCGTCAATTTTGAGATATTAGCGTTATCTAGGAGCTATGAAGAAGTAATATTATCTGGTAGAAAGAACAACAAGGGAAAAAAAGGTTTGAATCGACCAAAATGTGCATGAAAACTCTATTAACTACATAAGGAGTAGCGAGAAATCAAACTTAGTTCTTCGTTTTTCTCGAAATCGCTTTTCGGTCACTTTCATCTTTTTTCCCCCTGGCCCTTTAATTATTAATGACATATTATATAAATATTGGGGATTCTTGATTTGTGCATTAACAAATCCTAACATTGAACGGAGAATCAACTATTAAGAACCCTTTTTTTACATAAGTATTGGAAATGGGAATCTTATTTTATGTGAACAATTTTCAATCGCGTGAAGAGTATCAACGGCAATGATAGCTACTTTTTCACGTAAATATTACGGGGGTGCCTCTGCTTCGCGAATCAAAAATTAGAGAATATGACAAAGCATCAACACTTATTCACACCCTTTCTACTCCTAGTCCAGTCAAACTAGACATTAAAATCGCAAATCGCGATGTAGTTCTGAATTTTTAATATGTTTAGGTCTCTAAGAGCAGTGTAAGGGCCATGCTCCACATCGACGTAAAGCAGAGAAATTAGGCAGAAGCGTAAAATGGATTCAATGGTGTTCCTATGGAAAGTACCCGGATTTTCGGTTTCTGCCTTCAGTTTCGGTCGCGTTTTACGCTGATGTGGAGCATGGCCCTAAATCTAAGTTTGCACCTTTCTACAACCTGTGCTCGCTGAAAAACTCGCGAAAAACTGCGAAATTTTCGGATTTTTTTTCAGTTTTTCCTTTATAACTCCTAAACCATGCAACTTTTGATTATACATGTGCCCATTTTACAGAACACTGAATTTGCAACAATTTAAGCTCAAGTGGAGTTCTGTAAGACGAACAGTTTAGGAGATATCGGCACTTCGAAAAATGGATCTTTTTTGCGAAAAGTGAAAAAATTATGCTTTTATCATATTTTGGAGCAAATATCAACATAAATTCCTATTCTACAAGACAAAAAATGGACATGTAATTAGAATACACATTTAATCAACTTTTATTCAAGCCCAAACAGTAGTCTGTATGTTCAATATTTTATTTACAATAGCGAAAAATAGATACTAAAAATTTTGAGATATGAGCAAAATCGTTTCCTAATAAGAATAGGAGGGCAATGGACAATAAAAAGAAATGGATAGAATGGTGTTAAAAGGGTAAAACTATATTAAAATATTATTTTAAAAATTAAAAAAAAAGAACTTTACTGATCATTATCACTCATTTTTTTGCTATTTTTATGATGGTTCTTGTTGGCTGTGGTCTTATCCTGACTTTTTTCAGATTTTCCCCCATCACTCCTGAACTATGCAACTTTTGATGATACGTATGCATACTCATTTTTAATACACTAAATTTGCAACAGTTTAAGCTCAAGTCACGTTCTGTAGAACGAATAGTTTAGGACATATAGTACTTCAACAAATTGTCATTTTTTTGCGAAAAATGAAAAAAATATGCTTCGATCATATTTTGAACTTAATATCGACATGAATTCTTATTCTACAAGACAAAATATAGACATTTAATTACAGTAAATCTAATCAGCTTTCATTTAAGCCTAAAGAGAAGTCTGTAGGTTCAATATTTCATTCACAATTGTGAAAAAACAAATATTTGGAAATTGAAATTATTTTTGAGAAATGAGAAAAATTGCTTTCTAATAAGAATAGGAGAACACTGGACAACAGAAAAATGCATAGAGTTGTATAAAAAAGGTAACACTGTATTAAATATTATTTTCATAATTAAAAAAAACCTTACGGATTAATTTACCTCAATGTTTTCTTTTTTTTTTTTTTTTTATGGATCTTTATTAGCTGTGGTCTTATTGCGAAGCTGCAGAAAAGGAAGGTTGTCTTCGTTCTGTCTCAAGATTTTCGTTTAAATTCGGAAAGAGTTGTTGCAACTTCTGACCATTTCAATTCTCGAAGATGAAGAAAATGCACAAACATCTTGAGACAGAACAATGACCACCTTCTTTTCCTGCAGCTTCGCGATAAGACCACAACTAATAAAGACCCACAAAAGAAAAAAAAAACAGAAAAACATTGAGCAAAATTAACCTGTAAGGTTTTTTTTTTTTTTTTTTTAATTATGAAAAAAATATTTTAATGCAGTGTTACTTTTTATATAGCTCCATGCATTTTTCTGTTGTCCAATGCTCTCCTTCTTATTAGAAAACAGTTTTTCTCATTTCTCATAAAATAATTTTGGAAAAAAATAGAACCGACTTCAGTTGGAAATTGCTCTAAAAAGTAAAAAATAATTTTTTTCTTTGAACACCAGTGAAACTACTTTTAAACATGAAAGTTTTGAAGTCGGCGCAAAAACAATGTATAGAATCATAAGCAACTACATTTCAACTATATAAATTTTAATGGATCCAAGTTCTTTAAGAGCATTCGCAAACATTTCATTCATTGCCACACATCCGTGTAATGGTACAAATATTCTGCTTTTAATTTTCAATGGTTTCTTTGAAAAATGTTGGCAAAATATGGTTAAATATCATTTGACCTATCGCTTTTGCGCCGACTTCAAAACTTATGTTTAAAAGTAGCTTCGATGGTGTTCAAAGAAAAAAATTATTTTTTACTTTTTAGAGCAATTTCCAACTGAAGTCGGTTCTATTTTTTTCCAAAATTATTTTATTTTATTCTTTTTAGTGTAAGTGTACTTATGAAATAAGGTAATGTTTCCATTACGGAACTTCATCTAATTTTCTTAAGTAAATGCTCCATAAAATAAACTGAAAAAAAAAGGAAGAAACTATCAACGCGTCTAAAATTATAAACGATTGACACTAAAAAATAATCTTTGTTATTCTCTGGTATTTATTTGTGTACTAGCTTAATCAAAGCCATTTAAATATCAACGGTTTGTCAACTAATTTATATTTCAAAGCAATTCTAGTTTCTCGTTGTTCATAAGATTTTAACACATACTACGTACGTTACCGCAAATGAGTCTCATGTTAGATTTAGTTAAGCCTTGGCTCAAATTTTTCATTATGATTACTGTTAATGGGCGATTCTCTGTAAACTCGTCATTTTTCACACGAAATTTGTCCGGGCACGGTTTTTTGAAATGTTCGTATAATTATAATACTATTGCTCAGAAAATGAATCTATTACTTTGGTTTGAAAGAGGGCCAACTGAAGTTTGTTTTTCTGATAAATCATGATAGGGGGTAAGTCCCCCGCCTAGTATAACTAGGCAGGGGACTGTGCCAGGTGACTGTCTTTTTGCTCTTTGCTGCATAATATCTGCAAAACTAATGGAACATAATTAATTACGAGACTACCCATAAATTGAGGCACAAATCGTGGACATAATAACTAATATGTTTAATAATTAAATTAATTGACATTAATAAAATCACTTCCCAGAGGACTGTTTTCGCAACGACCCTGATGCATACTTTCAGCACAAATGTGGCTCTCAAACTAAGCAAAGTAGTGTTTCAACACCGTTCTCAGCGATTTCGGCAAATTCACATTGATTACTTTAAACTTCATGCCAAAAAGAATTTGCAAAAGTTATAGATTTTTCGTATTACAGCTTTGAATTTGTTGCAGGGGACTGTTTGAAAAAACTCCGGACAGAATTTACATGACAATTTTTAGTTTTAGAAATACGTAATTATACCTTATTTCATAAGAAAAATATAGCTTCATTATTCTATTTTTAGATATTATAGGCCAAGTTTATGTAGTGTTAATAGGTTTTTTGAAATACTATCTTTAACAGTTAGACTATGGGATTGGGACAGCCAGGGGACTGTGTTTTTGGGGCTTAGATAATTTCTAGAAAAAAAATTTAATTGTTATCACTCCAAATACAATTGGGCCACAAAGTATTAATGCTTTACTTGCATTAAGAGCAATAATTATTTTATTACTTTATTATTTTTAAAATACTCCCCAGGTAGCACACTTCGTTGAATTAACGTTTTTAAACCGTTGCCAGCGTTGTATATTCGTTAGGTTGTGCTTTTAACGGTTTTTCAACGTTTTTGTAACGCAAATGTTTTCCGTTGAAAACCAAGTCCAAAAACAGCAGCAGTCTACATCTCAACACTCTCGTCTTCACTTGCAAGCAGCCATTACTTCAACGGCAGACAAAGAAAAACATGTTCATCTCAAAGGTACGTAAAGTATTGGAAATTGTATTTTACTTACTATAAAATATTTTATAATTCTCTGTTTTCCATATTGTTTTTTGTTTTATAATTATCTGTTTTACATTTTTTGTATTCTTTTATAGTTATCTGCATTCACGTATAAAATTTTAAAAATCTATGTGCATCGTTAAAATTAAAATTGTATGTATAGTCATTGGTTAATTGTATTCCTGTATTTTTTTTTTTTTTTTTTTAATTTCATTGATTATGTGAATTTTGAGAAGATGCATCCAAACATTTAAAGGAAATCGTAATTTACTTTTGGGATAGATATGAAAACTTCAAAAGAAGGAACGCTATTCTAGCATTATTATTTCGAATTGATATTTTGTAATCGGCTGCCATTTTGAAAATAGTTGTCGGAAGTTATATTCTGTGTTTACAATTTTATTACGTTTATTTTTAAATTAGCGGATTCATATCATTGCTAAGGAATAAAAAAATATATTTAGATGCTTCGAAGGATTATTAAACAATATTTAAATAAAAATATGGGTAGAATCCTAGTTTATGGTCCGGCGATAAATGAATAAATCTGGCAACCACAGAATTAGCATTGGATGATTGGATTGTTTGGCGACTTTAAGCAAAATGGCAACCATAGAATTATCATTGGATCATTGGATTGTTTGGCGACTTTAAGCAAAATCGCCAAACCCGGACCATAAACTAGGATTCTACCAAAATATGTAGTTTTTACACATTTTTATCAAATATTCGAAATATTTTGAATGCAAGGTTGAGATTACTGTATGAAACATAAGTTTCGTACGAAAGAACTATCTGCAATTATGCAGCAGTCAGTTTAATGGGACAAAAGCAGGAATAATATAGTCTAGCTGTACATCTCCCCTTGTGGTTGAATTCGACTGTTCCCAAGGGGTTGTTTAACCCCCTTTTTGGGGTAAATCAGTTCATTTTAATGCAGTCTCAAATGATATGAATTGGCACGACCACTTGGCGATATACCTCCATGCTTTTGGTCGCCAAGTGATTGACGCCAGCTTGGCGACTTGTCGCCAAGTTGGCATTTTTTTTGAATTTAGGTTCAATTTGGCGATATTTTGCGAAAAATCCATTGAATGATGTTAAAATCGGCGATATTTGGAAAATTAATCATTGTAAAACATTTTTTTGCATTGTTTCGTGGAAACTAGAGGTGTAAATGTTTGAACTGCTACTAAGGCAGGAATTCAAGTGAAACAGGCGATCGCAAATTGCAATCGCTACTGGAAGTGAATTACATTAGAACGTTTCTTGATAAAAACATCGTGACGTTAGCCTATGAAAAACGAGCTAGATAAAAGGTCACAGCCTACTTGGCGAATAAGAGGAGATCGCTGACTGCTTGTGAGCTCTTATTGGCTCCACCCGTAGTGACGTCAGTGCGATTAGCATTTATAGCGATTGAAACTTATCCAAATTTGGGAATTTGCGATTGCAATGGTGAGTTGCGATCGTCCGTGTTTCACTTGAATTCCTGCCTAAGTTATTTACACGTAAAAAGAAGTTGTGTGGGGTCCAATGGTGTATTTTTTCTACTATTTTTCAAATTTTGGTGATTAAAATTTAATTAAATTAATAAAATAATAATAATGCGGTTCAAGCAAAAAGTCTCTAACATACCATTATGAGGAGGAAAAAAAAAACAATTATATTTTTTATTTTTAACCCTTTGAGCGGCCGCAACGTAAAATTCCGCTTTTAGATATTTCATTGGATGAATTTACCGTCCAGAATTTTGGAAAAAAGTACCGATGAAACTAGGAACTTAATTATTGATATCAAGTTAATTTCAAAAAAAAAAAATAAAATATATTATTTAGAGGCAGAAAAAAATTATTATGTGGTTCTAAAGTAGAACCCATGGCACTTGAAGGGTTTTAACAAAATATTGATGAAAAAAATGGAGATTGAAACTTCTCAAATTAAAAAAATCAAACTTTAAATTTTCTATTAAATTAGCTTTTGCTTTTAATGTGGAAAATATGTTTTTAATCATAACCTTTTACAGAAAAAACATGAAATAAGTAAAAATCTTAAGAAACAAACCTAGTCCTCTTAATCTATAAATTCAGTTTAAGGCTTAATTGTGGACCTCTTAACACTTTACCGACCGGGCGTCGATTAATCGACGTTTTGTTCCCAGCGCTTACCGACCGGGCGTCGATTATTCGACGTTTGCTCTCCGGCGCTTACCGACCGGGCGTCGATTAATCGACTTTGAACCGATCTGTGGTGACTTAAATTTTGTTACCCTACAATAACTCGAAGCGTACAATTTTACCAGAGTTTAAGAAATGCACATATATCCCCGCGCGTCAGTCTAGGCCAAAACCGAGTCGGTGTCTTGGACGATCTGCAGCTGAGCGGGCGGTGAAAGGGCATAGGATGTTCGAATCGCTACCGGTCGGTAAAGTGTTAAAAGTAAAAGATTTTACAATTTAGTAAAGCTGCATTTGGAATATAATTTTTAAAAATGTTGTTAAACTTATTTATCAATCTATAATGGCTCTTTCTGTTTCCAGATGATCGATACGAATTTTTTTTTTCCGGAAAACTTCATTGAATCGTAAGTTTCTTTAACTTATATTTAACTTGGTGATGTTTTACGAATTTAGCAAGCATTAAACTATTGCATGAAAATTATATGTAAAATTTCCATCAACTTTACTATCAGGGCTTTTAGGACCATCTTTTTCCCAAAATGAAATAGAGAATTTCCAACTAGTTTCTTCAAATTTAAAATTTTTGCACTTACATCCCTTTGCTTCTCCCTGCCTCGTATTAGAAATACATTGCTAATAAGATAAGCTTGTATTTTGACAACTTCTTAATGATTAAATCTTTTGCGAAGTCTCCCTTAAACATAATAGAAAATTTCAATTATTCTCCTATATCGTATGAAATAACACTGAAATCACCACGAATTTTGTTAACTAAATCCTACCAACACTCATTGATTAATGAAAACTATTTAAAAGAGAGAGAGAGAGAGAAAATAAAAGAAATAAAAGTGACTAAGAAAAAAAATTTGCTACGTTTTAAACAAAAAAAGAAAAAAAAAAAAACAAAAATATATATATAAATATATATATATATATCCTTCATATAAGTTCACTTTTTTCTGCTTTACAGATGCTGTACGACAGAATCGATGCCGCAAAAACGTAGAAGATAAGAATGTCGAATGGAGTATTTATACTATTCCTCAACCATGCACTGTTAGAACAAAAAAACTGAAAAAAGATCAAATATGAATGTTTCTTGAAGAATATAATGTATAATAATTTTTGTCATTTAATATTTATTTATTTTGTATTTCGCTGCATTTTGCACATGCTTACTTAATCTCCTGCTACATATTGTTTGGTTAAATTTAGATTTTATTATTGGGAAACGTTTATTATGAGTGCTTGGACTTGAGTGAAGTAATTTATTGATTATGATTTGGTTAGTTTTTGATATCGTATTGTATTGTATTATATGACTGATGGATTTATATTTGCGGATTTTCGAGTCTATTAAATATCTGTTTCATTAAATTTATGTATTCTCAAATTTAAAATTCACCAAACAAGTTCTCTTACTTGTCTAAAACTAAAGTTTTTAAGTGTTTAATTTTGTCAAGCAGTTGATTTATGAAACAATTTAGTTTCAGTCTTTCATCTTGTTTAATTTATAATTCTCTAATCTCGAAATTCGTTTTCATTGCAAATGGCTTGTATTGTACTGGGTCCAACTGTGTATCTTTTATTTTTCGAAACTTAATGTCATAAAAAAAATTGCATGTAACATAATGTATATCATAGGGTCATTACACGTCAAGTGATCCAAAATCTGAGAAAAATTTTACCTTACATTTTTGTATTTCTTTCACATTTGGCTCATCAATTGTACCCCTTGAGGTAATCAAACGTCTCAATTTTTGGATTTTTATCTCTATTATTTTTTCATTTATGAGACTTTGAACTTTGGAAAAACCCTCATTTTTCCATGGATAAGGGTACATAAAAGGGACCATAACTCGGCACCAAATATAGATAGAACGATTTGGTAAATGGCATTTTAAAGTACGTTAGTTGCCTCTTAATCTGATATGCAACATGACTAATTTGATAAAAATTTTCTTTTTCAAAAAATGAAATTTAAATTTCAAATTTAAATTTCTCAAAAAACATATAATTATTTTTTTTGAAAAAATTCTCAAAAATTCTTGTGTATTTCATCTATGTTTGTACAAATTTTTAGATTGGGATCTCAATGGGATCATATTTTTTTGAATTTTTGAATAAAACTGTATAGAAAAAAAATGATATTTTTTAGATTCTATTTATTTAAATACTAAGTTCTCTTGCTCGTAATGGTCTAAAAAGTAGTAAACAAACATGAATATGTTTAAAGTGAGCTGGCATAAGCTTATAGATTTGTCAGGTTCACCCCCTACCCCTTTCTTCCCCGCACAACCACTCTTTTTTAATTCAAAACTGTTCAAAATGTTTAAAAAAAAAACAAAAACTCTTTGATACAAAATGAATAGTAAACTTATTTAAAGTGGGGAAATGGGTTTCCTTATAACTAGACGAAGTATCCCCCTCCCCACCCAAATATACCATTCACACTATACTAATATGACGTCTAACCTGGGGATTGAGTTGAGGATTATTTTCAAACCTAGGTATATATATTGTTTTTCAGACGAAGTGTTTCTTTTCGATCCGAACTTCAAAGTGTACTTCCATTCAATATCTGAAATTTAACTTTATGATTCATTTCATCTTCTACCCCAGTACCAATCTTTAATTTTGAAGGGAGGAAATAAATGGGTCGCCCCAATATCATAGCAAACAGCAAAATAGCACTGTTTCGCCTTGTTCTCATCGTTTTTTCTATTCTTTTCGCACAAAACTGAAAATAAATCAAAATATCAGACCATATGTCTGTGTCCCCATAACTATCTTCCCACATTATCTAGTGTGCAGCTTTTATTTAATTGTTTGTGTTCTTTTTCATTTTGTTGTAAAGGAAAGTAATGCAGCAAGATATATCTATATATGTATATATTAAACAAACACTGCTTTTTTGAGCACAACCTCACATGTTGTTTAACTTCTTTACAGATTGCTCCCCCCCCCCTTACCCTACCTTTCCACTCCAAACTTTTATTTTTTTTTATCATCCCGCCTAGCCCCATTTCAAAGCCTTAGTCTCTATTGATGTCTGGTAGTGTTTCAGTTTGTTCTGTTTGTTACTCTTTCCTATTAGCTCATGAGCTTTGTCCAATAAGAGAAAAGAAAGGCAGTGATGGGGACTGACACAGGGGCGGATCTAGGGAGGGG